>VZRW01001923.1:263514-363923 GCA_013398125.1 Aegotheles bennettii | reverse complement strand
CAAGGCTTAAGTTTTCTATCCATTTCATCTGGCTTGGTGATATTTCTACCCAAAAAGCCTGATGCACAGCAGTATGCCACTGGAAATGCTATTGAGAAAAGCTACGTATTCATTTTTAACATGCAGGTGGAGATGGTTTTATCTGTATTAGAATGAATGAACTCATCATAGAGAAGACAGGTGACATGGTATTGCCTTATAAGAAGTAAACGCTCATTGGAGATTCACATAAAGGGTATAAATTATAAAAATGGATGAATAAAGAATCAATAAAATTAAACACTTTTGCAACTGTTGACAGCAAGAAAAATTACCCTATTAGCAAGTAAAGAACAGATCCAGCCTCTGATGATTTTAGTACAGCCCTACACTACTGCTACCTTCTTGTGGCTCAGCTTGCATTTTCTTATCGAATACTATGAAGAAGGCAAATTAAATTAAGTAGTCAAAATCAATGAAAGCAAATGATTGAGCCATCATATTCATTACTGGTGGTTATTAATTGTGTGACATTTACCTCAGTTAAAGTGGGAAATTTGCAACAAGGTAGCTGTTTCTCCCTTTAAAAAATGCCTGTTGCTTAGGTCTTTCAAGTCTTCTGCATTGGAGACATTGAGTTTGGCAGATGGAATGAGACCTTACTACATTATTGCAGAAACTATGGGAACAGAGCTTCATGGAAGGAAGAAAGGAAGTCCAACCACAGATCTGTCAAGTGATGGAAATCACCAGAGGCCAGTGGGCCCTGCTTGAAGAAGGCATAGTCCATCCTTAAGCAGTCATGCTTAGGGAGGAAGGCAGAATTGGGATGAATTTTAGGTTGGTCTGGTTTGTCCCTTTCCACAGGATAGAAGGCTACAAGTCCTTCATGCCAACTCTCTCTAGTCATGCTGCTGTGTTCAGGATGACAGCTGTCCTTTAGGAAGTGGGGATGAAGACAGAATCATCAATTTCTGTTAACCCACAAACAATATGATGCTAAATGTCCCATGTGTTTTGCTGAAATACAGGAATGTTAAGCCTACAAAAATTAGCAGAAAGCAGGGCTGTATCTAAAAGTAAAAGATCACACATGAAATCATTGAAGAATCAGGGTCTGACACAAACATTCAGTCTGTGCCTTCAGTTGAAAAATGCATGTTTCAGAATCTCAAAGTATTTGATTTTTCTTCAAACCCTTCCAGCTGCAGCATTCATTAAAAACATTTTAAAATGAAACACTGCAGTTTGGGGAAACCCCCACACACACACACCATGCTTTTTTATGTAAATTTTAAATTGTACCTAATTAAAGCACTGAATAAATCCCAAACAAAAATACCACATTTCAAAACTAAATATTTGATACAAAGTAAAGGGGGGGGGATGTATTCCAACCTGAAAATATAAACAAAAAAATACAAAGAATTGTTTTTCTGCTAGCCTAATTTCTTTTAAAAGAAGGTATTGAACTTAAAACAAACAAAAAAAATGCATAGTATTAATTACGACATTCTCCTGATATTTCATTCTTGATTTTAAAAGAATCAATATTTATGACAAGTGTCAGAGAAAACGCCTCAAGTATATAAGTTTAAAAGGTATTTATAATCTAGCTATGATCTCTTTTTAGGTGGGAAGCTATCTGATTGATAATAATGTTCACCATGCTCTTTATAGCTAGTTTCTTCTAAATGGCTATATAACAGATTCATAAGGATTCAGAGAAGATCCACCAACTAATTTAGATATTTCAAATAAATGCACCTCTTCAGAAGTCTCCATTCTCTTACCTTTTTATCATCATTACTTTAGGTGAAAAAATTTTGGTGAAATCTCCTCTATTTAGAAGCTTGGCAAAAAAAGACAAACAAGAGAACAGAGGCAATGAAACAAAACTCAGATTTGACCATGGCTTTGTAACTCTTCCCTGTTCCATACTCAATCAGTATCAGCTTTATTTTGGCTAAAAACTGTTTAACTCAACAGTTTGTAGGTGTTAACAAGACTGACTAGCATAATGCTGTGCTGATCTGCAAAGCTCATTAAAAAGTATACACATGTAAAACAGGGGGATTATAATTTACTCAACTGTACTTCAAGTTAAGCCACTGTCCCTCGGAAAGCAGCATGGCTTAATGTATCCTCTATATTATCACCTCGTACCATCATCTCCTCTCCTGCAGTATGCCGTGCAAAGGGAATCATATCATGAGTTGCAAGAAGAACTTGAATGCCACTTCTATGTTTCCTCCAGTTGGACATAAATATACCATTAAAAAATCATGGTTTTTTTCCAGTTGCACTCAATTATCATTGATCTCTGCTCGTCTAAGTGTGGGGTGAAATTCTGGTATGTCAAATAACCCTACAGGTAACCATTAGTGAAGGTAACACTTTTGCTTATAGCAGTCAGTTGCTTATAAGTGCTGAATTGCGTAATGTTCAGTGGTGAAAATGGTACTTTTTAGAGAAAAAAAAAGAACAATTAAAAGATAGTGTTCCAATACTGAAATCAGATTCAATAGGAAAATTCTTATTAGAGTCTGTCCACAGAGAGCAGGCTGTAAAATTGTAGCCTATATTGCAAGACTACATTGCTCTAGGAGTCAATCTCGTTCCAGTACATTTATATTGACACTCCCATTTATACTCCCACGTACTTGACACTGAGAATAGTCATAGAGGTATATCATAACTTGTCAAGTGAATTATAAAATCTAAAAAAAAAAAAAAGCAGATGTTACAGTGCTAAGAATTGGATCAGTCAGTGCAATCGTACCCCCTTATTCTCTTTTAAATTCAGTCTTGCAACATAAAACACTATCTGATATTGATAAGGCAATTCACTGTGATTCCTGAATTATCAGTAATTTTTTTGACAGCTTCTATACCAAATCCTCCTGTGCAGGTATGGCTTGTCTCTGGCCAAACCTAGACAGATTTATCTGGCTAGGCCTTAAACTCAGAACCACCCTGGGTAGCAACTAGCTTTATTATGGATCCTTACACCTCAGATGAAATTCTGACAAAAGCAAAATTATTGATAAGTTATGGGTTTACCCTAAAAAAAACCCACCAAAAATCACAAATAAACAAAAAACCCAACCCTCACTTTTTTCTCAGTCCTTAGATTTTTTTTTTTTACTCCATGAAACAATACGTTCTGTGCTTAAGACCTGTACATGTGTGGGCGATGGGGAAATGACTTTTCATTGCACAAAGGCACTTTTTTATTGTTTTGTTTTCTTCCTCTCTTTTTCTTCCTATCATTCACATCTTTTCTCCCTTGAATGATTGAAAAAGAATCAGGAAAAGGACGAACTTTCTCAGCATCTATGTTAGTTTCTCCTCAGCACATTACTCACCCCAACTGTTATTTGCCTTGTACCTAACATGTCCTTTATCAAATTCTTCATGTCAGTGGTGTCCAAAGAGCAAACAATATAACACGGAGAGAATATGCTTTAATTCACACCAATGCTAATGCAGAGCAAGTCTTTCAGACTTAGTGTAGGAATTCAAATTTGATATTTGTGTCATTGAGAAGAGGATTTTGTCCTCTGTGTTGTATTCCTGACTGCTTCTACTAGAACTTGTCCTTAGAAGTTTTTCTTTTAAGATCTGCAGGAAAGTTTGTTATCATGCACAGCAGACTATATGCTGTCTCAATTACTGAGCAGTATAGATACAAAATTTACAGTACATTTTATTAATCTGCTATGCATGTTTTTTCCCCAAGATGGATGCATATATATCTCTAAACCTATCACATAGCATCCACTAATAGACAGTTGTACATGTAAACTCTGTAACACACCCAAGTACATTTAAAAGAGAAATAAAAGCCCTTGACAGTAGCGTATTTGATCCTCTGCAAATCCCCGTGGATGTATAATACACAGTAAGTCAAAAATAATTAATAGGGTCAGCTCCAAAAGATGTCAGGTTCTCTGAAGCGTTGTATGTTGCTTTGAAAGAGAAACAACCCTGACACATTTTTAAAACTTAGGGTAAGCTAAATGTTGTCTCTAGAGACTGGCACTTTCATGGTGATCCTGTAACTTCTTCTCATCTCTACCTGTGTTTACTCGTAGTCATATTGGTGGAATGCTTTTCTTCTTTTAAGGGTGTGGAAATTTAAAGGTAGAATTGAGTGGAAAGACCTGTGTATGATATCACATTGTTTTGCAATTAATCAAGAAATATAACTGTAATGGCCAACATCATTCTAATCACTACTCTAGTTTTTCCTCCAAAAAGGGCTTATTTTCATAAGGAAGGAGTATTTACAATTCAAGCCCAGTGAACACACCAGATTTTAAACACATGTCAAAACTTGGATTCAGCAAAGTACTTGGTATTTGTCTACCTGAACCCATCAAAATCAAATGCTAACAAGCTTCAAAGAAGGAAAGTCAATGCTTTTAACAAATCCCATTATGTGGGAAGCCATAATGGGCACTCAAATTTTGTCACCAATTCCATCTACATTTATCAACTCTAGTTTTAAGCTAAATTCTCACTAACATTTGCTTCTCTAGACACAAACAGCAACAATAGTGGCATGCTGAAATTTCATCAAGAAAGGAGGTTCATCCTATATGAATAACAAGTTAACCTGCTAACTTGCCATGCTTAAGAACCTACCCTTCCCAACACTGAAAATTTTACCCAGCATCACACATAATAATTTATTTTGTTAATCTGGAATTTTAAATAAATCTTAAGAATCTGTTCATTTGTATTCAGAAGTTACAGTTCTGTAATTGAAGTTCTTCAAATTTTTTTTGCAGTTGGAAGACTCAATTTTATTGGTAAACACTGATTTTAAGAAGCAAATCGTAGCTTCAGTTCATTGTTTTGAGGGCCACAGAGAGAGCTCTAACTTCTTAGTGACACACTGGAGGCTTGGAAGGAAGACAGGAATCATTAGGAAGAGGACTGTCAGTTCCAGCAGCAGCTCTCTCTCGTGGCCATGACAAGTGACCTCTGCCAAGGTGGGTCATGGCTATGAGAGAAGCCATACAGGAAAAAGAGAAAGAATGAGGCAAAAGAAACCAGTAGACTAATGCAATGTACTTTAAAAGCTGACCCTGTACATTAAGGCTAATGGAACTAAACAACTGTAATCCTGGAAAGAAAATGGAACATTATTGAGAATGTAGCTACAGTACTTGAAATCCAATTAACTGTTATATCTCCCTAAAGATTTGGACCATATTTTTTTTTCCTTTCATTAACTGAAATCTGTTTTTTCTTTGATTAATCTTAATATTAAAAAACCCAAACAGACAGAATGGTAATCAAAAATATGTATCATCTTAGGCCGACTTTGCATTATTAAAAAAATCTCATTTCAATCATTCGCATGATATTTCACTAGCAGTAGACTCACTTAGAAATAGTCTGCCAAGTAGCAAAATCCTCCTTAAACCCACAGCTTCCATAGTTCCATGCTTAGTATATTTCTGCCTTCTACTGTAGTTTGACACATTTAACATCAAGAATTCAATGACCTTCCAAGCACATCCAAATCCAAACTTATACCAAAGCAGGTAAATCTGAAATCTGAAGATTGTTGTTATTGATACAATTAACCTATTAATCTGTCTGTGATATATTTTGAGTAAATTATCTGTAGTGAAATAAAGTAAAACAACAGCATGAAAAGCTTGCTTTCTACCTTATTTATTACAAGAAGAAGAAGAAAAAAGGATATCACTTAACATCTGTGTTTGGGTTTTTTTAGTTGAAGAAAGGCAGAATTAGACCACTGGGATACCTTCAAAAAAGAGAAGTGCAAGCACATTCAGTAGTCATAAAAGAAATGAGGTATATGGAAGAGTATTTCAGCACATAATTAAGGACAGACATTCTCTCCAGACTCCCTTGATGCACTTATTGAAGATACCAAATCTCAAGTAAACCCTGTGGATTTTGGCAGTGTACATCTTCTGTATTTCACAACAAATTCCCAGATCAAACAGTAAAGGCATTAAAGAAAGAGGGATCAATATTTCTCAGCCTACTTTTTGTTCTCCTCCCTAAACCTCAGAGCCAAGAGTCCTACTACTCGTTCTCTGTAGTCATCACCATCACTATTCTGGATGCAGAGAAATAAGTAGAAGTCTGCAGTTTAAAATAGGACAGGCAAGATTTTTCCATTCTCACGCCCTGAGGGATGCAGAGCTGGTTTATATAGCAGCATCTTACTGTTCTCATGCAGCTGCACAAATGAGCAAACCAGGAATAGTCCTTAGTCAGACATCAATTTCTGCTAAGCAGCAGCAGCTACCCTTCTCACAGCTAATGATGGCCATTTCTAAGCTAAAAGCAGTGCCCAGCCATGTGAGTCTTTCTTCTTAACACTATAGAAGAACTTAAATTGCCAGTGGAACAGATAACCAGACCTAAAATTGCCAGTCTGTAGTTTCAGATAAAATTCCACTGTTGACATGAAAACTATTAATAATTCTGAAGATGGGCACAAAGCATGGTAGAGAAAGGGGAACAAACTAGCATGTGCTTGACCTGGAGTGCAAGGCTACAGAGAGCATGGATGGTCCCATTCCATAGAGCTGGCTCCCCATTCAGCAGAGTTTGGCTTTTTGGACCAGATTCTACTTCAGCATCACATATCTAAATAGGATCAATTGGCGGGGGTTGCTGCTGTGTAACTAAAGACAACTCTTGCTTCAATGAATACACTGCACCCACAGGTGCAAATCATACCTATTGGCAAGAGGATGTTAAATTTCCAGAGCTTTTACTTAGGTAGAAAATCAGCCAGAAACATCAACTTAAGACACTCTCACTTTTATAAGGGAGTGTTTGCATAACCTGATTGATTTGTAACAATTTCCCATTAAAATTAATTATTTTAGTAATTTCTTACTCAATCTTCTATCAATCAGATTACAGAATGGGCATGGTTTCTCTTATTTTAAACAAGAAAAAGGAAATTTTAAAAGTCTATTATTTTGACTGTTTAGTTCTGTGCTGCTCTGTTTCATGAAACAAACAATTATTCAGAATGCTAATGTACATTTTTTTAAATTTTCTAAAGCTTATTTCAGAAACTCAGTAAGGAGTTTGAGAAGGTCAAAAGCTATGTCAGTGTCCACCCTGAACATGACTCAGTAATCAATCATGTTTTCAAAATATACTGTTCTTGGTCCTTCAAGCAAAACAGGTTGACCTGTACTAGGGCTAAGCAACCATGTGGTCAGAAACGTATTTAAGATGGTCCAAAGCTGGAATTTATTAGCTCCCTTCCTGACAGCAAATTCCACACAAGACATCTAAAGATCTGTTGTGAAATTTTGGTGATTCAACTTCATATCAAGACAATTGAGTACAAGTATATTTGCAACCCAAGAGTGTAAGTGAAATCTGGAAGCTAATTTTGTATAAGATCACAACCTTCAAATTAAATAATAGATGTAGCCTGCCTGCTGCATCATCAAATTTTAATTAGATTCTGTGCAGCTGTATGTCTTTGATCTCAGCTAAATAAATCATAGATGCGTTGTGGTTTTTTGGTTGAATTTTGTGTCATGCTAAACTCACATATGAAACAGAATAATGTGTTTGAATCTGCATTGTTACAAGGAGGGAAGGAGAAGGTAATTCCCCCTGAAACTTCACCTAAAGCACTGAATTACTTCAATATCTACCTTTATCCTCATCCCTGATTTTGAAATTAGGTGAAATACCTTTTTTCTTTCAAATGGCAGTACCACAATGACTGCATTGTTGTAACTTATGAAGAGAAAACATAGGCTGAATTCAAGGGCCGTAAGGACCCCCCTTGAACCAAAATTTGAAAACCCTTTTCTGCTTTATGTTATCAGTTACTGAAATGTGTTTGTGCTTTTTTTTTTTTTTTAACTATTCCAATCTGAATTCTTGGGCTCGTTTGTACAGACAAACTGAATCAACACCACTAAAGTTCAAAAGATACTGAAGTTTACAGTTCCTGTAGCAAACTGCTGCTCACAATTAGGGCAGTTTGGTTCTAGTTTAAAAGATGAAATAGTAGGCAAAATACTGAATTATAGAATATGGACACCATATATTTTACCTGAGGAGGGAATGGATTTATTTGCTAATTATTTGCAGTAGGATTTGGATTTTGAGCATCACAAGATTTCCAAGAGCTCCGATTGCACATACACACCCTTAACCTAGTTCCGAATGAGATCAAAAGGAATCCCTCCAGGAGCTGCTGCTGGAGCTGGGAACCTCACTGCTGCACGTTTCCAAGAGCTGTACATTTTAGGCTCTATTTTGCTCCTGACCTAATAACAAGAACTGATTAAAATCAAAGCAAATAGAAATGCAACTTTCCATAAATGCTTGCATGTGCAATTTTTTTTTTAAATAATAATATTCAGTTGGAGAAAAAGCTGTCCTGCAGCAGCTAATTTCTTTCATAATGTAAATACATATATTATAATTCCCAGGAGGATATATCAAAAGGATTTTACATATGATTTTACAAATATATCAATACAAATAACTAATCAAATTGTTACATATTTATGCACTGAAGAGAATTTGTAACTTAAACCCAGTGCCAACTCTTTCAGAGAAAATACCAAGAACTATTAAAGAACATATTCCCCATGTTATTTACCACAGAGAGGAAGTTTCAAGGAACACTTTTGCAACTCCGTTAACAGTAAATCTTTAGATTTCTTTCTTGAACAGAATGGATATCTGTGGCATTTTATTTTGCTATTACTCTACACTCTTCACAATCGCTGCAATATAAATTTTCTCTCCAACCGTGTAATGAAAGATGTTTTCTAAAAACAAGTTTGCAAAGTGTGAATTTGGGCATTGATGAGCAAGTCAAACTTCATATCCCCTTTAAGTCAATAGATGCACACTCACTGGACACAGCAGTGTCTGCTGGCTGGCTGGCAGATCCTGGACCTACACAGCATATAAGGACAGACTACACCTATAGCAATACACATGCACACTAAGAGATTTATTTGGTTCTTTAAAGCATCTTCTTCAGCAAGCTGCATAAAAGTGATATCAAGTGTTTAGACATAGACCATTTGTACAATTTAACCTTCAGTATTTATGCAACTATAAAGGGAATATGGTGTATTTTTATGTCCCAGAGCAGTACATAAAAGGAATAAAAAATGCAAACACTGGGTAGACAAGCTTTCAAAAAAATGTAGACCCTGCTTTTATGTAGCTGCATAATGGTGTGTAAAATGTACTCCAATTTTTTGGTCACAGGACACAGAGTGTAGCATGAAAGCAAGAATATTAGTCACATAAATTTTGCCTATCACTTGCCTTGAAACCTTCATATGTGAAGCAGAAGTTTAATGTGCTCCCTAGACTAATTTTTTCTTGTTCTTTTCTTTTTTAAAACAAAACATTTTGCATAGCAGAATATCTTGGTTACGTACTTCTGTGGCAAAAAGCATGCCTCAAAGCATGTTAAGTTACCCTAAGGCTCCAGATTCATTTTTAGCTTAAAGAGTTTTCTCATAATCTCTTTCTTCCTCAATAGTTTCTTTTAAAGCTACTAAAGCACAGGGTGCAGTCTAAAAATATATAACTCAATCCATTAGTTTCTTTGCCACATCAAGGACATCTTTTATAAACTAAGTAACTGTGACTGGCTAAGAAACTATGCTGTGTATTATAAAATACTTTGTGTTTTATTTCACCTCTTGTTATGCTTTCTGGAGCTAGCTAATAGCTGTAATATGTTCCTTTACTTTGTTTCTTTTTCAGCTTGATACTATGTCTCCACAGTATTCTCCAAGTAAGCTCAGACCAGCACATCTGTAGGAACACTCCCAGACTTTTGAGCATAATCATCTAGCTTTTTGATTTTTTAAAAATTATATAAGGATCCAACTTAAGCCACTTTAAGAATACTCTGGTTTACAGAGTGAGAACTTAGCTGGTTCTGAAAGTTCTTATCTGATGTCAAGTTAACCATATAAAAGGACTAGTCTGTTCTAAAATTATAGGCCATTGTGAATTAAATGCATGACAAATTTTCAAAAGGACCATGGGTTACTCCTCAGGCTAACATTTTTTAAGTCACCTATTCAAAAGGTACTGCCATTAGATTCCTACGTAATGCTGTATGCAGATACTCAAACTAAGATAAAACCTAACTCACAGAGTCAACAACAGAACTGCTACTGCATGAAGACTTCTTTGATAGAAGCAGAGGAACTGAGACCCGTTTTCCTGCAGGGAGAAAGAAATTATTTCCACAGAAGTGTTCCCAGGCTGCACAACTGCAACAGACAGGAGAGCCAGGACGATGCTCTGGTATCCACATACTGACCAGGGAGCAGACAAGAGAGCAGAATTTCACACAATGGCACAGACTTACAGTGTGATTTGGGACAAATGATGCAGCACAGCACAGTGCCACGGGAGACACCCAAGAAGCACTAGCGCACAAGTCTGTCTAGGTCGGCATGCCCTGCTCCTCTGAAACAGGGCTGAATCATTGTGGGTACGGTGCCTCTGGTACTCAAGCCAGCTCAAGTACCACCTCAGAGCCCTCCACTCCACAGACCAACCCATAGTCTGCGTGGGAGTTGGGAACAAAAACACTGTAGTCTACATCCAGGGAACATTTTGAAGATAAACACATTGAGAGGCACTCAAGAACAGCGTGAAGTTCCTTGCTCCATCCTCTGACCAGCAGGCAGAAGACAGACACATACACACACATATGCACACAGAGGAAGCAACAATTTGTTGCTGCTACAGCCTCCTTTTTCAGATGGAAAGCAGGAATAGGAGATGAGAGCGTGGCCTCACTCAATACAGGCTTTTTTTCAGGGGCTGATTTACAAACAAAGCAATACCTCTATGCTCTTTGCTACAAACTGGGTTGTGAACTAGCCATTAGTCCCTGAACATGACTGCACAGCTGCTGTCTGTCCAGCTCTTATCAGTCATACACAGTCAAAAATTAGAGCAGTTCATACAGAAAATTCAAAGTACGAAATTCTTTATTCATTTCAAAGCTTGTTTGAATTGCAATTTCTTTAAATAAAAAAGTAGGCTTCTAATCAGGTCATAGGGAATTTTTCATTTCCTGAAATCCTGGCATTTAGGAGACAAAAATCTCTTTTTATTATGTATGTCACACACACTATCATATTTTCTGAGCACCTCAGAAGCATTCTTCAGGGCAGCCTGGGTCAACTAATTTAGTCAACACTTACATAAAAGTCACTCACAGTTCAGGTCTCAGTCCTACCCTGAAAACCAGACAATGCCCATGTTATCATGAGTGTCTGATTGGGGGACTGTGAAATCATGACTGTATTAATTGGGGAAAAAGAGGAAAGATATGGAAGAGGAAATAGAAGCATATTCAAAGCAGATCTAAGATTAAAAGAATAAATTACTTGTTGTTTTATTCTTGTGTGCTCTTTAACATAAAAATCTTTTATAAAATGGATTTTGGAGGTTGTCAAACAAATAGCTAAACATATGGAAGGTGCAATTTTTCTTTTAAAATACAAGGCTAGTTGATGCTTGCACATGTGCTCTTTACAAGCTGAAAAACAAAAGCATGCTCCTACGGTTGATAGCAGCAAATTTTCTCATTAAGTCTCAGAGACTATTATTCTTTCATGTTGTAACTCTTCAAGACCCTGAGTCATCCTTGAGTCACATGTGTTCAAAGTAGGGCGTGCAAAATAACATGGCTCAATCCACTTGCAGAAAGGATTCTGAGGAGCCTAAAATAGGCACTTCAGTTGTAAAAGTGAAATGAGGGCAGGTATTAAATAAACAATGCACAGAAGGCATGAGCATACAGACCATGTTAAAGATGACATAAGGAGGACAGAAGAGAAATTATGTCACAAAAGTTTTAAAGAGACGTGGTACATGAAAGACTTGCCACAACATTTTCATCTCTGTTTTTACCTCCAAGTGCTTCAACAATTGTGAGGACTGTGACTTGGGGACCATAAATGGAATTAATTGATTATAGGAGGAGGTTTGTTCTGCTCTAGCAACCGGATTATGAATTTATCAGGCTTTACAACTCAGAGGAACATGTGTCTATGAGTCTATGAATTACACGTTCTGCATTCCTCCCCAGATGAAGCACAAAAGTTTTGGAGATGGCTGCATTAGAGAATTTGAGGAGACTTTCCATGAAAGACTTTGGCAATCTCAGAAGTCCAAAACAGCAAAATTCCTTTGTCACAGGACAGCAGTGTAGCAGCAAGAAGTGTTGGACCAAGAGGAGTCTGGCAGGAGTAGGACACAAACAGTAACTCACAGAAATAGATTCAGAGCATGGTGTGCAAGGATTTCACAGAAACAAGCAGAGCTTTATGTTGGTTTTGTATTTAGCAACATGACAGATAATACCCATGAGGGGCATATTTGAGTTTCCTTGTAATCATGCTGAACAACAGCACTTAATTCATGCAACTGCCATACCCAGATAGGAGGTGTCACAACAATATGAAAATGGAAAATATGATTGCTGAAAAGAACAGTTGACAATAACTTTCTAAAAATAATATCACAGTTTTAATTGTACTCTCGGTTAGAAAAAACTAACAGAGATGCAATAAATTCATCTTCAACATCCTCCCTACCCAAGGGCTCTTAGGAATTAGCTGTCTAATTCTGGAAAGGCATAATTCTCTTGTTGGGATCTGGCACTACAGGTTTGCCTGAAGGAGTGGTGAATCCTAGGCAGATGAACTGGATCACTGTGGGGAGAATCCAGGAAAATTATTTCTGTACACCTCTAGCACCTTTGCTGTCAGACTATGATTGTGTTTATTTTCATGAATCCTCTATAAAATAAGCATTATCCAAGAAGATAGGCAAGGTTCAGCCACCCCAAAGGAGTTAGTTTTCCTTATACAAGTTTACCATTTGAGGCACTTCCCACAGGCCATCCATAAATGCAGGATGAGTAAGGAAATGAGTACAGGTTGCTGGAGTCCCAAACCAGCAATGATGATTCCTATTATTCCTGATTAGAGTGTTAAATCCCTTTTTGATCAAGGGTCCATTAGTCACTGATTTTCATAATTAACCTCTTGCTTTGGAGATCATAATTTGTGTGCAAATTGCCTATGAGTAAATCAAGATCACACAGAAATGAAAGGGAGCATTTCATCCCATGCAGATATTCACATGGAAGGCATCAGACAACAAATATTATCAGCAAAATGTAATTGGGATAATCCCACTCAGCTCAGCAGTGCGTCAAAATATCCCTTTGACAAAATAAGAGCCCAAAGGAACAAACCAATTTACAACCAGGGATATAAAAGATTAATCACTCAAAGACAGAGAAAGAAGTAGGTAGGCAAACATTGTACAGTCATAAAACATGTATAATAATGCCACAAAGAGAAAATTACTAAATTTATTATCTTTTTCCAAGAACTCTATTATTCACTGAATAAAAAGTTCCCATTACACTGCATGCAACAGAAAACAGATTGGTTTTAAAAGGTTCCCCACTACCAATTTCAACAGCAGCAGACATACAAATTTGCCATGGGAAAGTCCTACCTACCTGACTTCTCATGATTATTATAAGCTGATTTTCTGTCTCCCTGGGCACTAAGCTTTTGGTTATTTGTGTAAATGCGAGTCTTTTCAATCCTGCACCCACTGCACAGTAGTTTAGTTAGCTAACTATTCACATTGAAAGAGAAAATAAGTGCTGTGATGCACATCACAGCCTTAAAGAAAATATCTAAACAGAGAAACCCCAGAACCTTTTGCAGGGACTGCAGAATGCCAGCTATGTTCACAACAGATTGGCCATCTATTTTTTTCCTCTATGTCCAATGGATATATATCACTTGAAACCACAGGCTGTCCTTCACCTTATCGTGTCTCTGCTGCTGAACTCAGAGAGCTGAGACAAAGCTTGCTTTGCAGTTTGAAAGAAATGTTTATTCTCCTTTCATTCTCTGATTTCCCATCCCCAGATTTAGCCAAACCTCACAGATTCCCGTCTTGGGTCTCATGTGAAGACTGACAGAGGGAGGGAGGAGACATTAGAGTAATTCCGTGACAGAGATGAAAAGTGAGAATATCTTAGCAGCTTTACTCACAGGTCTGTTATATTTCCCATCAAAAATCTGAGAAAATACTCAGTTTTCTGCAATAAATGAATGACATTCAGTGACAAACAAATGGAATCTGGGAGAACACTGACAGGAAACTTGGAAAGTATGGGTTTGGAGTACAAAACAAGCTACATGTGAATAAACCAGCTATGTAATGGCATTTATACCCACCCTAGTTTGTGTAGGAATCAACTCATGAAGATCTTCAAGTCACTGTCACCCATAAAGGCTGTGAATCCAAAGGACTTTTGTTAAGTATAATTTAATTGCATAACACTTTAGCCCTGCTGTCACCCTAGTCCTGCCTTAAATACATCTTACAGGATTGCCATATTTATAATGAATTATTTATTGGATTATTTAACTTGGAACAAAATATGTTCACTAAAATAAGTCTGAAAAATGGCAATTCATATATATATGCATATACATGTCTGTATATATAAAATAAAATTTTAAAAAAGCAAGTTTTCCTTGCTAAATTGAACAAAACCGCTACAAGCAAGTTTTCAAAAAAAGTTCGTATTGTCACAAAATGTTTTAGTTTGATTATATAGAATTTAGCAGAGGGAGCAATGAAACCCTAGGCTCTCTCAGAAGCTGGAGAACTAGTTCCTGTTTCTGTTAAAGGATTTGGATTAATCAACTAATTTCCCTGTGCTTAAAATTATTCCATGGCACTTGCATCTTTAATCTCAGAAGTCCACAAATAAAACAGACAGTGCAAGGTGACGTATTTTTAGCAGAAATTAAGAAATTGCACATAGCTTCCACTCCCTCTTCTCCCTTCCCCCAGAACTGTTGGAGTTGTTTTTCACCTGGTGTTTATCAGAAATTACTATTAGCAGACACGCTTCTCTCAGGCCATAATTCTTAGGCTCAATACCGTGCACTTGAAACTCCCATTCAAGTTACTGGGAGTTTGGAGACAGCAAGCGTTATGACCTTTATTATGGTCTGTCAGCGTGCCAGAAATACTAGTTTGTACCACTGACATTGGAAAAATCACTCATTACCTGAGAGGGGTAGTAGGATCCTAGTTGTCTTAAGCTCAGGTTCTAGAAAGCAATACCACCATTTTTTCAGTACTTTTTGAGGATTGTACGAGAAGGTGGCTTATTTATATATTGTTTGTGTAATACCTCGACATTTTCATAAAAATAAGGAACAGACTGCAAGGTGCTGAGTGGCACCTCCCATCTTAAATACACTGCTGTCTGAACATTGTGGAAATTCATTTCTTTGGATCAGCCTCTCTGTGAGCAAGAATACATTTAGTCATAAGTGAAATTTAGACTGTCATTTATATCTGCCCTTATTTGTTGCCCAGGAAAATAAAAATGCTCAGTAGCCAGAAGATGTCTGCCCTAGCACTTCTGGGGGACACAATAAGTGAAAGGAAATAGCTGGTATCTTCTTGCCCATAGAGAGGGTCCAAACACAACAGCATTGAGATGAAGTGCCAGAAGTACTCTCAGTTAAGCTCAGCCTACTCCATGAATAAACAGAATTTCAGTCTCTGGGGCTGTCAGACCAGGACATTTCATAAGCCCTTAATTCCTATATGAAGTACAAACAGAGATATTTTATGTATGAGAAGTGTAAGAAATAATTGATGGTTACAGTGCCGCTGAGTATGAGTAAGATCAGGTCCATCATAAACTACTGATGTGCAGGTTCTGGGGGCACAGATCAGCCATGACAATATGTCCCCTGCTCATTAATGTTCCATTACTGAAATTACAAGAATTTGCCCAGTGGAACTGCACAGATACCACTATTTTCTTCTTGTCTCCTTCCATGTGACAGTCATAAACCCAAGTCTTCCCTAGTGTTTTATTAAATATCTCAAGTCAACTAGTTGATGGAATTTGAGAATTATTTATATTTTCCATCTTCTGATTTGTTCTCTCTTTTGCTGTCTTACTGTCAGATGTTCCTGTGCCTTTGCTGCCTGGAAGCAGCATAAGTCAATGGGAGCTGAGAATTTCCCTTCCCTCAGGATTATGTCCTTTAGCTGGAGCTCAGAGAGAGATCCCTAGTTGTGTATAAGCTTTATTTGAATATATTTGCTCTGTGAAATTAAACAAGCACTGGAAATCTGAATCAAGTTGTTGAGGCATTAAAAACACAGTGAAGCACATATAGCAGATCACTGGAATAGGTGTTTCCATTAAATCTTGGACATACTAAATTTTTGGCAAAAAACTTTTCAATAACCTCAAGGCTTTGTCTGTTCAAATTTCAATTAAAAACTTCACTATAGAAACAGAATTCCACACTGAACCCATAAGATTTATTCATAAATCAATAAATATGGGAGAGAATTCTTGAGTTCATTAAAATGTTGCTATTTAATGCACTGATTTAAGTCAGATAGGTTTGTTTTTTAAAACAGACCCCTTACCATTATAGGCATAGAAATAATTAAGGTCAGTTTATTAATTGTGTTTAGAAACAGATGCGACTGAATATATGTAAACAATGAGAAAATAATCACTGGAAGATATGGTCCTCACCCTATAAGCAGTTCACAATATATTAAAAATCAGTTACTGCATTGTACTTCTCCCTACCTGTTTCCTTCCTAACATTTGCAGAACTAGGTCAGACAATGTCCTTATACTAACAAAGAAAGAATGTAATTTCTCCTTATTAATTAAATTCATGGTTTTATTCATATAGTAAGTATATTAAAATATAGATGGAGCTGGAACCACTGATCATAAAGATGCAGATTTGTAGAATGGATTCAGCAATCATGGCACAGGAAATAGCTTATGGGCCAGATCTTTAACTGGAGTAACATTTTAATGAACCTGATTCTACATCACTGAAGGATGCCTCCTTCCCCAGTGTTCCCTGGGAGCAATTTCAGTACCACCTACCGCCTGCCATTCCCTCCATTCCATCACCATCTTCCAGTACAAGGGAGAGATTCATCTTGTCTCTCACATACCAGAAAATCCTGCTGCAACGACTGGCCATACATTTACAGAGCACATGTCATTCAAAAGGATCTCAGGTTCTTTACAGAGCCTGTTTCATGGAATAATTTTTGTTCACTGGTAAAATACAGCCAGCTCTGGAAGTGTATAGAGCAGATATATACGTGTGTAAAAACAGAAAACAGCTGCACAACACGCTGAAATTTAAGAGATGAAGAGAATACTCTGTACACTTGGGTTTATGGAGGTAAATCATGCCAGACTAAATTATTTCATTGATAGGTATCCTACAAATAAGTGCAGCTGTTGAAAATAAACTAAACAATACAATCAAAAAGAAGTTGCTTTTAATCTGGCATCAGAGGGGCACCATAAAGCTATATTGGTTTGCATGGGCTTATTCACACTTTATCTGATACCAGAATAACTTTCTGCTTTAGAAATCCCTTAAAAAAAAATAATACTATGGGGAACAGAGAGTTTTATTCCCCCTTTTGATTTGTTCCTAGTATGTTGGGGCTTCATTCTTGGTTGGCAGCTTTGATACCACCATAATAAACAGTACTTCTGGGCCGATCATTGTGATTCCAACACAAATTAATAGAAAACTTGTATTTCAAGATAACCACAACTCTTCAAGCTGAACAGTGCAAATTTTAATTTGCCCCTCACAGCTGAGGCACCAAGTATATAAGCAACATACAAAGCTCTCTACTCACACAGGAAGCCCATGGTAAATCCATGAATCAAATTTATTTCTCCCAAGTCACAGTCCAGTATTCAAACACAAAATGATCTTCCCAGTCTGCAGCTAGGCCACAGTCAAACAGCTGGAGAAACTCTAGCATAATCCTGCATCTAAGAGCTGGTACTAAACATGACATCATACTAGTAAGGCACAACTAATTTAAAGCTGAACCATCTGCCTTGCTTCTTCCTCCACCAGTTTTCTCTCCCAGTCTCTCACACAGACCTCAGGTTGCTCAAGTTATAAGATTTCACAAAACTGTTGCCCAAGGTTGAGTGTGTGTCTGTATCGATTCAGTTCTCAGGTATCACGTGCTTCTTCTGCAGGCAAATTTTATTTCATTGTCTAGACTGAAGTTCTGCTCAAGACTTGATGCAGCAGAACTGACACTATCACAGAAGATAGAGACTTATTAATTCAAGAATTGCCAACTGACAGTCAACCAAATGAATATTTCCTTACACTGGAGGAGTTCACACGGTTTGATCTAAGGGAGAGCCTGCTTGTCAGTGTGGCTCTTTGATGGTTATAGAAAAAATAAGTCACATCTAAAAAAAGGTGTTTGCAGAAAACCATTCAGCTTCCAATCTGCCAACATCTCCTTCTTAGAAACCATGTATTGTTTCATTTCAGACCAGCATATTAATTCTGATTGGCCTGATTAAATTGATGTCTGAAATTGCAGTGCCTGAACAGCTTAATAACGAATCCCATGTACATCATATTTTTTTCACTATATTTTTTTATTGCAGCACCTGAAAAATATATATAGTCAAAAAACCCCTGCAAGCTCCTCCCTGTGGGGAACTGACTGTGTTATTCTTGTGGATCGCAGCTCTCCAGTGGCAGCTAAAATCTTACCATTTCTGTTCAAGAGGAAGTTTAAATACTTTCCCTTTCCCTTAAGCCACTCACAACTCTCTGGATCCCATTTTATCACCCCTAAGGAGAATGTTCTCTAGGGCTCATAAATTTTTTTATGGGGTACTTTTCCCTTTGTCTGCCCATAAGGCAAGTTTACAAAACTTTCTGACAAGATGCTCAGGTGCAAAATGACCAGGGATTTATGGGTTCCTCCCCCACACTGAGTCACTCCCAAGCCACTCATACAAGCTGATGGTCAGCCTGTGCTGTTGATACGCTCAGTCGATTGTGCAAGATGAAGTGCAGTCTTTTCTACCATGTACAGTCTGCAAACCAGCAGTCAGTCCTCTTTTAATATGAGCCCCTCAATTTGTTTAATGTCCAAAACAAAACCAAACTAAAATACCCTAATCACCTAGTTTGTCACTTTATGACTCACTAATTCTTCATCCCACCTGTCAGAGTGTCCTTTCAACTAACACCAAAGATCTAGTCTGTATTTAGGGAAAACCAACAAAAAAACCCAAACCAACCAAACAAAAAACCCCAAATTCCTCCAAGACCTATTGAATAGGTTATAAAAAGCCCTATAGGGCTCATCCATATTATAATCCCTCTGCTTTTATCTTCCATCTTCTATTAGCATGTAATATATTCAAGAAACATCGTAAGATAATTGAATTGTGAAACGATTATATTTGGAATGCAATGGGCAGCCTTGCATTAAACCCAAAGGTTCCCTCATCACCTGTATGTATAACAAGCAAGAAGGGTTTGGGAATACGACAGAATATCAATCCCTGATACGAACCCTATGAACATAGAGGTATCCATCATGCTTAGATTTTAAAATAGCAACTAATAATGGGACGAGGTAAAGGAGTTCTGGCATGGCCCTCTCTGTTTAATTTATGAGCTCAATTATTTTCCTTAGTTAGCATGCAGCTGCAGAAAGGAAGTAGATCTTGATTATTTGTCCACTGAAGAGCAGAGCACTACATTGAGCTGCTAATCCTAGAGTGTACCTTTAGACTTCTATTTACTTAATAAAAAGAAGGGGATGGGGAATAAGGGAGACTTTCCCAAAATCAGAGGGAAAATACTTACTAGACTACATTTCTGGAAGCCCTGGCTACCAGTCACATGCACAAAATAATAGGTATTTCTTGCTCTTGGCAAGTGATTTTACTGAATTCACAGCTTGTTTTGGAGAAGGTCCTGCGTTGCTGGGTAAGCATTTGCTGCCCCCAGGATTGCACAGAATTCTGGGAAAAGCACTTAACCAGCACGGATTCAAACCAAGGGATGACAGCAAAGGTGATCAATGTAATTGTGACCTTCAGTCACAACACTCACAGTAAGGGAGGAGCATATCAAATAAACATGCATGTTCTGATAGAAACAGAAAAAAATGCATCCCTCAAATGCATCAGTCATTAAATAAACAATAAAGCAGCTTCTGCATTATTTCCCAAACAGTCTGCACAACCAGAAAGAAAGCAGTACCTACCACTGGGTAGTAGTGCTGGGATCTGTGCAATAGCCAGAGTCAGGTAGTTCTCAGGGTGGATCAGTTTAAAAGTGGAAATTAACTTGTCAGGTAAGAGCCCTCATCTGCAGCAAAGCACAAAGACTCTGCATCTGTTGAGCCTAATCCCAATTTAGTGAACAAATCTCTCCATTGCTGTGTTGCAGATCTCGTTTTGGTGATGGTGCCAGGGCTGCCTGAATCCACCATGTGGCATTGGCTGCCTCGCACAGGCACAGATGAGTTTCCTCACAGGCATGCCAGAAACAAACACATTGCTTCTCAGTCAGCTACCTTTGGAAAAAGGATTGCCAGGCTCAGACACAGACAAACACACCTCACTTTACTGACCTCCCTCGTATGAGCACCAGGCAGCACGGTAACTACCCAGTCTCTCACAGGTTGCCTCCAAAGGCAGCTGCCTCGTTTGTCTGTGCACACAGGCAGCTTTTATTTTGGAACATCTCCTTAGACAGTTTCCTTTCTCAGGCATTTTGGTTAAATCCAAGGATCCCACAAACCCCAGGAGCTTTTTCCATGGAATTTTCTGAAAAGCCTGAGGAATTAAATGTCCCAATACCAAAAGAAAATGCTGCTTAGCTGCCCATGCCCCTTTAGAAACTGCAACCTATTTTTCCTCTTGCTTTGGAGATGCAGTCATATTTCTCAAAGTGGCTTCCATAAACTTTCCGGCATTTAAAATTAACACTAGCTCAAGGTCTCTTAGTAGCTTCATGCTTCCCGATTCATTCTCTTCCATTCACTGGTGCTAAACTAATAAGGGCTGCAGTAGTTGATTAGTTCACTAATCTCAAGATGCTGTGTGCAGCTCATACTGCAAATTCTTTGCTCGTAACAGCTCCCAGATACCACAGTTTCAGGTTTTCTGGCCTCATTCCAGATCTATTTGACCCAAGAAGCTTGTGACCACTATACCTTGGCTCTGTTATTCTTAAACAACGCATTTCTTCTCACTCCCTCATTATTTTTTCTTGCATTTTCCTGACTCTTCCCACACCTTGTCTCAAGTCACTGTCTATTCCTAGGGAAAATGGCCTCCGCCAGCCTTCTCTATCTAACAAGAAAAGCAAGTTCTCTGAGCCAAGCTTCCTTAAGATTTTACCTATAGGTGCTGATTCCCACACCATCAACACTAATGGAACTGCCAAAGGGGGTACATTGCAAAGTCTCATCCCCAAGCTGGTGGCATTTGCACTTGATTATATTGCATACAATAGGTTATGATACTTTGTATGGAAGATTCAATAAAAAAATAAATAGTTTGGTATATGTGCAGTTTAATTTGATTTGATTAGCTTTTGGAGAGTTTCCTCAGACACTTTATTGTACTGCTCTATTTACTGATGTTTCCAGTGCTAGGAGCCCAGATTTCTTGTTTATTAGAACTGGCATAATGAAAGTTTGCCACCTGATTAATTTTAATAGTTTAGCAGAGGACCTGAGGATAATGCATATTGGCTGCCAGGCTACAGATAAATTTTGTCCATTTGGTTGCAAAGATTCTGGCAGAAATAAAACCTTTTCTTTGCTATTGTAGAGAAACATTTTGTTGGGTGAAATAATATTTTCTAAGGAAGCCACTGTCTCATCTGCCTTTATTATGCACAGACATTTAACAGACAAATAGACTAGAGATGATGCAACATCCCTATTCCAATACCCTTCACACTAAATGCTGACATAAGGGACTTGAGAAGACTTTGTGGACCTAGTACTAATTTAGAGTCTATTTGCCTGGCAAAGTTCCAAAAGAGCCCAGGTTAGGGAGTCAAGAAATCTGGGTCTTACTTCCAGCTCTTTTAATAGCCACTTTTCTCTTCTGTGCCTCAATTTCCCAAGCTAAAGCGTGCATCATGTTACTGATTTCCCCTGCAAAGCACTTACAGGTCTACTGATGAAAAGCACCAAGTGCTCATTACTACCAGTTTCAGATTCTCCTGGAACACTCTGCTACTACAACTGGTAGTAATGAGCACTTACATAGTTCTTTTTATCAGTAGACCTGTAAGTGCTCATTACTACCAGTTGTAGTAGCAGAGTGTTCCAGGAGACTCTGAAAAGGCTTCAGAGATCACTTGAAGAGACTGTATGCAGGTGAAAGTGTTGCCTAATTTGCTCTAGACAGTAATGCTGAAGACCCAAATATTCATCCAGTCTTCAGGGGAAGATATTTATTGAGCCTTCAGACCTTTTGGAAGTTGCTAACACCCTGAGGTGACAGGCTTTATATGTGTGCTTTTTCCAAAATAGAAAGAAAGAAGGAAATAAAAACTTTCTATCCTCCTCTTGTGTTATTCCTAAGGTGGTCTTCTTCAGAGACATTATAACAGGATTACATTTTCAGACCATGTAAATTTTGTATCTGGATGCTATTGCTGCTTATATTAGTGATGTTTCACTTTTCTGATTAGGAACTGGGCTGGAGAAAGTAGGTGCCTGGTGGGTTTGTAGGATGGACGGGTCCTGACAGCTCAGGCTCTGGCAAGAGGAATAAAAAAAAATAAAAAATTGTTCTTGGCTCTCTCTCAAGCCAATTAATTTAGAATATAAATGATTTACACTGAAATGATTAATCAATGCATTCATTATACTTGCCTGGTTACTGTTTAGCACCAAAGTAAGTAAACAACAGCCTACAGAATAGCAGAAAAGATGAACAATCTTAGACCTCAAATCTACAAATTAATATATTAAGTGAACATCAAAATCTCTCAACAGAAACAATTTTAACCCAACCCACACAAAGCAGCAGGGAGTATCAAGGCAATAGTGCATCTATCCTAATATTCCATGGTGCAGATCTTCACTTACTAGCCAAATATCATCTATTACAATTAAAGGAACGTACAGAATTTATTGCTGATATAAAGAAAAAGAGTATTTAATTCTGTTTAAGAAGCACATCTATTTAATGTAATTCATATAAGTTTGTGTGGTGATGAGTTGCTTGTTTGTATTAAATTCAAAGTGGGGTTTTTTTTAAATGTCACCTAAACTTTCAAGAAACTTGACAAAATTCTCCAAAGTCATTCAAAATGCTCTATGGTGCTAAACTTTTTGCATTTCTTATATGTATATGTTTAGTCCCAAGTTCCTACAAACATTCATTTATAAAGTAACAGATTAATAATTTCAATATAAAATTATGTTTTCTCCCTTCTCCTCAGTTCTGTCTCTTTTGCAATGTGAATTGCTAAATTCTAGTACACAGTGATGAATACAGTTAAATAAGTAGCCTGGATAAGAGAGATAATGAGAAAATGAGAGTTTGGATCTTATATTGTCACTAATTGAAAAAGGAATTGTATCAGACTCCATCTATCTAAAACAGTAGAAAAGGAAATAAAATGGAAGGATACACTCCACAGTTATGCCAGCCTACATATATATATATTGATGCATGAGAGAAACACACAAAGTACAGTCACACAGAGCAGGATACCTGCATATGTAAATATACAAATCTTAACAGCTGAGCAGGAAAACAACACTCATTTCTCACCTTATCAACTTAGTATGCTTAGTCCCATACAGGTTCATTATAGAAATGTCAAGGGAACTGGTCAGACACAAGGGATGGTAAAGCAGAACATAACAAACCTCAGCTTAGATAGAAAATACACAATAATTCATCAAAAGGCCATTCATTTGAAGAAAAAGCACTGAAATAAATGGGTATCTTAAAAACAAAGCAAAATAAGAGCTTTCTCAAATTACTATTTTCAGCCCCACTTAATAAAGCATATCAAAATTCTCCAGATCACAAAATTGTCACAGTATTATCTCCAGAAACTGGGGATGATTGGTGTTTGGGGGGTTGGTTTGTTTGTTTTTTGGTGCTTTTTGGGTTTTTTTGTTTGTTTTTGTTGTGGGGTTTGGTTTTTTGGGTTCTTTTTTCATTGTTGGGGGTTTTTTTCTTCAGGTTTCCGGCTTTTAACTTACAGTTGGACTTGGGTCACATTTTCAAGACTGGGCTTTGGGTGGAGATTGGCAGAAACCAGACAGGAGGAGAAAGGAAGCATGATTTAAAACAGAAAACCTGAAAGCAGACATCCTCTTACTCCAGCAGCATACCCCTCAGTAAAGTTCTCAAAAATCACAAGTGTCAGAAAAACTTATATTTTGTCACAGCTATCCTGTATGTTTTGAGCAAATAATAAAAGCCCACCTTCACCCCTCACTAAATAGATTGTTCTCTTAGTCCTTAACTAGCTTCATGGTAACTAGCCCTTCTGTACAGAAAACCTCATCCAGCTTGATTGGACTGTTTTGGCTCATCAAATCTCACAAAGAGGCAAATTTCAGAACACTAGCCTGTCTTCAATATTTAACGTACAATCCTACCTACATTAGCACACCTTCTTTCTTTCTGCTCCAAATGTCAGTTCAACAAACTAGCTGTGTAACAAGGTACAGAAATAACTACTCCAGAGTTTACAACAGAAAAATAAAACCAAAGAACACTGCTCTTACACCATTACAGTCCCCAGAAGACCCATATCCAGACAAAAAATGGAAGGGGAATTTTCTGTTCACGTAATGAACTGCAACATGGCTTCTTTGGGGTTTATTTATTTTTAAAGGACCAAGGACTTGGGGTATACAAAACTAGCTGGGACACTTTGGAGGGATTCCACAAAAGCTTTAGCCTGGTGGCACTAATACCCCTGAGCTTTCTCTGCAGGCAGTGGAAAGCAGCTTCTCCTGAGGGTAACTCAGGACAGGACTTCCTGGTCTGGAAATCCTGAAAGCCCCTGGTCTGCAATGCTTGAGCTAGAACATACGCCGCTATCTGCTTGTAATTCCAGCACACCTACCTCCATCGACTGCAGAAACACGCGGCTTTCTTGGAAACGATCCCTCATTCTTTACAATTACAGGCATATTCGTTGCTGAATGGTTTTGCCCAGTGAGCAGAACCTGGATCCCTGCAGCTTGGGACATGACGAACAGCACAGAGCACATGTCATTACCTCATCTGCCGCAGCAGCATGACTGCTTTCTGACTTACGAGAAAAATAAGTACTTGCTTCTTTCATTTGTCCCAGTAGGACTGGAAATGTGAAATATTTGCTATAAGATTTGAGATGGTGGCACAATTTTCTTTCTATCAAAAGAGAAAGGCTGATTCATGAATAATCTATAGCCACTATAGACTGAACTCTTAATCAAGATTACTCAAAACAAAATCAAGTCTCTTACATAATTGAAGAAGGGCAGGGGGGGGCTCTCAGAGGTACCTATGGTAGAAAATGTCAAATCACTACACAAAAAAATCCCTGCTTACCCCAAAATTATCCAGTTAAACATCTGAAAGACACTGATGAATGTTATATACCACTTCCACATCAGCTGAATCTTATGAAGAAACTGTGTACTGTAGATTTGTATTTTTAAATTGGCTAGGAGAGGCTTAACATTTACCCTTACGAGATTTCTTTCTATTCACAAATCTACATCCCAAAGCTACAAATACAACAATCTTAAGAACAGCTCTTCCCAGAACAGGATCCAGCCACGCGACCAGATTAAGTAAGGAGCTCAATACCTCTCCACATTTTAACCTACCACACAAGTGCTGCTGCTCCTCATATTCCCTTGTCCCGGTGGTGTTTCCTGGAGAGGCAGGCTGGGGGGCTCTCAGGAATGAGCAGCAGCAGGACGACCATCAGTCTAGCTCACTGTCTTGTTGTCCTGGGGCAGGCTGTGGTATGTGATTTTGCCATGATAAGCTCCTAATGAAAAATTTTGATATATTTTTTATTAAGTGAAGTCTCAGCACAAATAAAAAATACCCTTTAAGGCATTTAATTTCAATCATTGAGCCTGTGTTATTTCTTAATATACTCATAAAATTCAGAAAGCACATTACACATCAGTGCAAACATGACAAAAATCAGAGTTCTGAAGCTGTATAAAAAGCATCCCTTTTCCATACAGTTCTTCCATTACAGAACACAAATCACCCCACTGAAGTCAGACCGCCTGTTTAGGTGTACGGGATGTGATTCCCGAGATCATCTTTCATTTTGAAAATTACAAATAAGAAGAAAGAGGAAACTACTGTAAGCAGCAGGTGTTAATTATTTTACTTGACTAAAATAGCAATAAATTAATCAAATCTCCAGCTAATTTAGTAAAGTTGTGGCCAGCTCCAGAAAGACTTCATACCTGGAAGATCTCAATGAGTAATGGCAACCTGACTTTGAAACTGCTCATTTGCTTTGCAACACACCAGATAAAAAAATAGCTTCCTGCCATTTCCAGTTTCATTAAAATCTTTGTCTTTGGCATGAGACACTGGAAATAAAATGCTTAATATATTCAGTGAAATACAATACATCTGTTTGCCATTGTGACCTTTTCAGTATTCTGTATTTTATATTTTGATTAACCATGTACTGGTAGAAAATCCCTTCCATAGCTTTTGATAGCAAACCCAACTCCTAGCTGTGCATACTTTGGTGTAAAGTAAAATAATGCAAGAGTGTCAACAGCTATTTCAGAGCAATAGTATCTCATACCCAATGCCGCATTTCCATAAACTTTGCAGAAGGCTGATGTAGGTTTTATAGCACACAGGGAGTGTATACAGGGCATCTCAGCACCTGCTGCCTTTATGAAAAACTATTGTGTAAAAGCAGTATTAAAGAATCCTCAAAAATATATTTATTGGAAAGAACAAATAAAGCTACAATGCACCTGTGTTTTCATACTCTTACAAGGAATCTTGAACTTGGGAATATTTGTACCCACTTCAGCCTTCTCTACGTGAACAGGCAGAAAAACAGGTAAATGAAATGAAGTATGAGCATGGATCTAAAAGCTGGAACTGTACTTTAAAAAAAAACAAAAAAAAACATATTCTGGCTAAAAATTGTTCCTGAATTATTTGGGCTTTGGTGTAGACCATTACGATTGTTGATAATACATAGACACTTTAAGCTCAAAAAAATTATAAAGATGGAATCAAAAAATTGTGTTTATATCCAGTGCAGATGAGTATAGGAAACAGAGATATAACCTGTACTGTAACTATTCTGTTTCCTCTGTCCATGCTCAGTAGAAAAGTTTATCACAAAATCTAGAAAATGCAAAGTACGTCTATTTTCAAGACATTTATGCCAAATGCAAAAATAAACGCTAAAACAACATAGACATTTTTAAAATAACATAACAGTTGTTTCACAAACTGGCAGAAGACATTGAAGTCAGAGTTTAAACCGACACTTTGCTACTGATGGTGATCTAAAAAGGTTTTGCCAGTTCAAAAAATTGCTACTCTAAATCTGTTGCAGAGTTGAGAATAATAAACACACTCACACCTTAAAATGAAATATTTGACAACTTCCTCCTTATTTATAATCCAAGAGTCTGAGTTCTGAGTTGCACCTGAAAGGCTGAGCACTTCTTTGACATGGCAGGAGGCATCCAGAGCTCCTGTTGGGTTTAACATGAATTCAAGAAATGAGAATTATTAGGTAGGTGTAAGAAATTCTCTCATGGACAACTGTGAAGTAACCTGCTGAGAAACCCCAGTTAGATAGAAGGTAGATTTTTAAATCCTCAGCTTCAAAATCAGTCACTTCTGACATCCCATTCTTTAAATTCTGTTTTCAACGATACTTTATGGTGACACACTCGGTAGGCTACTCAGTACTGCACTAAATTTATGAACTTATATACATAAATTTACATCTCCCCAACATGGGCAACATTAGTCCTAATACAGAAACTGCCCAGAAAAAGTCTGTGACTGTAGCTCACAAGAGACCAGGTAGGGCTTTAAACTGTGTGAATATATGAAAATAAAAATGATGTTCTCATCAAAGTTATCATACCTCCACATATGACACCTAATTATATCCCAATAATTAGAAGAAGGGTTCTGCTTTATTGTGTGTGTTGTGTTTTTAAGAAATCTCTTTCTAAACTTGTGTGCATTTAAATTCATAACCCTATTAGTTGCATCAGCAAAAGTTTTCACATTTATTTATCTGGCAGATTCCACCAAACATATAGTCCCATATGTAATGTCACATACTTAAACATATTAATGCAAACAAAACTACAATACCACTGCAAGAAATTTTAATATTGAATAAAAGACTTTCTTACCTAACATGAGACTACATTATGAAGCCACAATTTTATTATTTAGTTTTATTGCTTCAAATTAAATAGAACAAAGTGGCTATTTCATCTTGCTGATTTAATAAGTTAATAAAGTTCACTGGCAAACATATATTTGATGTATTGTGGAATACAATAGCTCCTTCTCAATTTGAGGAAAATAGTTTAAAAAAAATCTGCCTGGGATATGTTGCATCCTGCACTGTACTTGATGAAGCCAATATTTGCCAACAGCAATGATTTAATTCATTCTCTGACACAGCCTTTTCTCTCAGTTCACTTGTGCTTTGACTATATTAAGGTAAATTCTCTCCGTCCTTAGAAATATCTTCCTCCTTATAACACTTTCAGGTGTGGCCATGATTTTTTTAAACATTCCATTCAATCAACAGTGTTTTTCTCCAGTAGGCAAAATACTGTAACAAGAGATGCAATATAGCACTCCTTGAAGGGTGAGGAAGGTGCCTTCACTACTGCCAGATGGCAAAGGGATCAAAGCTCTCAGTTCACTTCTCTGCCAGCTTTATACTCAAACTGTGTCTTGCTCTGCTTTCATGCTATTAGCTAATGAACTTCAGAGGGATGTTGACATGCAGGTCAGCATTAGCAGGGATGTCTACCATAATCTAACAACATAGTGCCTCCTACTCGTGGCTAAGTACAAGCTTCTTTGTGAAGAAAGATGATTTATTTGAGAGAGCACTGCAAAAGTCTGCAAGTGGTTCTATTTCTCTTCCCTTACAATAATACAAAGCATGTTGATAACTATGATAATTAATTAAACTTATCAGATGCATCTGTGAAGCTTATTTTCACAATATAATGATGAAGTATTTGTTCACATGTTAAGGTTTTGGTTTAAAGGTTTTTGTTTGGGGTTTTGGAGTTTTCTGGGGTTTTTGTTTTTGCCCTCAAAACATGCAGTAATTCTGAATGTCTATCAGACTAGTAACATAACCTAAAAAGCAGGAAAAAATTTGGGGACACAGCCTGTTAAATAACACTGGCTGATCAAATTATTGTCAGTACAGACATGATAAAGTTTTAATATACCTAAACTGTGTCTTGGTATCTTGACAGTTAACTAAACAGTTTCATACATATGCTCCACTTCAATGGGGAGCCAAGCTTTTCTGGGTTTTATAGCAGAAGCTAGTAAAAGCATCTAGAATTACATATATAGTTCAAAAATAACAAAATTAAAAATGGTCTGTTACAAAGACAAGGGAGAGTCCACTGACTACAGCAGTATACATCAATTGGTGCCTCTGTAAAATATGAAACCTTGAAAATAAATCTTGACCTGTCCCTGTACCAGCTGGCATTTGTGGATGCACTGAGCACCTCTTGGAAAACAACGTGCATCTTGACTGAGACTTTTCCATAGGGCACGTCTTAGGGTCTTTATTCTGCACAGTACTTAGTAGGCGATAAAAAATAATCAGAGTTAGACAATAGCAGGCCAGAAATGCAAAGCCAGACAGAAGAAAGAAAAATAGAAACAGACAGCCTCATATAGCCACATGAGGAAATTAGAACTTGACTGGAAAGGAGCAAAAGTCAATTAGAGAGAAGATAATCAGGAAGAGAATTTGAAACAAAGGCTTTCATTTTCTCTGACATTGATTTTAAAATCTTGAAGGGATGAGCACAGTCTTAATGAATGTTATTTAAAAATAATTAATATATCACAACCAGGCATGTCAGAGAAAGCTGAACAGTACAGGCTTAGAAGTATTTTCTTCACTCCCTGCAGAGAAATGCTTGATATGAAGGAAGCCAGGGCTGGAGGAAACTACAGATGTGTGCTTGAGATACTTAATAATAAAACCAGACTATAGAGTCCCAAGTTTTGGTGAGATAACAATACAATACAAACGTTTGCCCTTACAGTACAATGATAGTAACAGAATGATATCTGCTCAGTAATCTTCCCAGGAAGAAATGCAATTTGGCTAAGGCAATTTTATGCACATACCATAATTAATTTCTGTAATGTTAATTACTTCAAAGAGAGACCAAAATTAAGACACTTGCTATATACTACTCAGCCCATCAACCAGAAAATAATGGTTTGATTCTCAAAGAGATGGGACTGGACTGTGGTTAGTAACTACCTCTTGAATGAAAACAAAACCACAAAGCATCCTGAAATGAAAGAGAGGGTGCTGAAGCAGATATTGTCCAGTAAGTTCGTTTTGAACATCATGTATCTGCTGTACAGTGGCCACCAGACACCAAAGCAATAAACACACTGGTAAGACTGGGATTAGTCACGGGGCTTTATGGGAAATTTGCCACAAATCACAAGAGATCTCAGAGTTCAGCCTGCATGAAAAGGATAAATGAACTGGGAGGGGGCAAGAAGTGAAGCAATTTCAGAGAACTGAAAATGACTATTTAAATATTAAAACCAGAAAAGCATTTCTTTATAAATAAAAAACCCCCCATAAATCCAATAACCTGACAGAGTGGGTGTCAGTAGATTCTCAGAGCTACAGATAAGTAAGTTCAGAATGCTGTGAAGATCACAGCAAATTAGAGTATGCTGGAAAACACATACTCGTTTTTCATGCGGTGTTGCAATCAAGACTTCTGGGATGCGGCTAAAAAAACATAGAACAAAGATCTTTGCACGAGTTCCCATAGGCAAGGGATCAGGCTCATGGTCTGGGAACAGGGACTATGTGGGGGGTTTTATATTTTTTTCTTCTTTTTTAACTCCTACCTTTTTCCCATTTCCATCATGGCTGCACAATTTGGTTTCACGTAAGTAACTATGGAAATGGGCTAAGGAGATGACATCTGAGATTTCAGAATTAACTGAATATATGCACAAAACCTTCCACTTCTCAGAGCAGACAGCATAGGAGGGTCCCTGTGGAGTACCTGTGAGGCATGAAGAGACCAGAAGCTGAATAGGAAATATGTTTGTAGCAGCTATTGTAGCCCCTTTCCATTCCAGAGTAAAAATTCACCTCTGTGCAAAGGACCAGTGCAGGACCCCACAACACCTTTAATTTTCAAATGAGCCCTTAAACACGGTGCTTGTGGGGCATCTCCAGAGACAGCAGCCCAAAGACCTGCCTCACATCCCTCCTTCACTAGCACACAACCCACATTTACTAAAGCCAGGCTAATTTCTTCCCCTCCTTCTCTCCTTCAAATCAGATTGTATTTTTTTTCAGGAAAACAACAAAATAATCAAGCAGCACAGACTGACTTATCCATGGCAGAGCCACCTGATGTAATCAAAAAATGGTCTCTATACCCAGGTACACACAAAGTTCTGCACACCCCGTACTGCACAGCATCCTGTTACATATCTTCAAGGTTTTCTTTTTTTTTTTCAAGAGACTAATTGCTAGATGGCAGAATTTCTTTTGTATTTTAATCTCAAACTGACAAGTATCAAAATAAAGTCACTCAGGTAAGTGACAGGAGAACATTCATCTCAAGTGTAATCAAAAAGGAAAGACAACTCTCAAATGAAATGCCAAAGAAATGTGAAATTGGAGAAACTAAAATATTTCAGGAAGAATACACACAAACATCTCTGCTTTCCTTTCTATTTGTCCAGTATTTCTAACAGTTATACACTAAAGTTAAGCTAAATAATTTTCTAAATATTTCATTCTAATTCATTCCAAAAAAGCAGGTCAAAGCCACCCCTTTTTTGCATTGCTGCAACTTCCTCAAGAAGGATTAAGAATGAGTCATGATACAGTCTGTCTGGATTATCCAGATACATTTGAATTTAGCTACCTTGCTAAAAATGTATTTCATTAAGGGAGACTGAGGTGCTTGCTCAAAATGCCTGTCTGCTCACACCCACCAAGTGAACCCACCAGTTAGGGTGTTACAAAATACTAAAAATCTTGAATCTAAATAGTCTGCTCAATTCAAGCAGAATTCAGAATAGGTTGAGCCTGAATTTTCTCCATTGCTCACACAAACTGAAAATACCAAAAGCCAGCTGTCAGTACACAGCACTGCAACCAAATAGTTCTGTGAGCTTTGGGGGGCTTTTTCTGCATTTTCTTGTGGTTTATTTGGGGCTTTTAAAATATTCACAGTTCACTTATCAGTAATAGTTAATTTACAGTGTTAAGCATTTAATTCTCAAGTGCACTCTTTTTCCCAGGGAAAGTTTGATTTTCATAAAGATTACTGCTACATGCATAAATCTTAGGTTCTGCAGCAAGCAGCTGCTCCTCTGTCAGGTGAATTGTAATAATGAACATCTGCCTTCCAAGGCAAAGCCGGGCAGGGTATTGTGCTTCCCAAGTATGCAACAGAAGGGGAAATCTATCTGTAAGACCAAATGGCCTTCAATATAAGTACAGTATCTCCAAAAGATGAAAGTGAGCAGATCTGAGCTTATTAGATACTTGTCAATAAGGGGGGAATGCACCTGATACTGTTGACAGCAGGGAAAAAAGATGACTTTAATATTGCTCACCTCCCAGCAGCAATCCAGTTAGGCAGGGAACAGAAATATTGGTATGAGCAACAATGCTATCTACTAAGTTGGCCTTCAGCTAACTTAGTTTTCCTACTGAGTACAGCTTTTCTTTTTTTTCATACTTTAGGCACATAATTATCATGGGATACGTACAAGCTACCTCTGTAACATGCATAAATGTGATTTTTGTGCATATAATTCCATTAAACAATCCCCATCAGTGCCTATATAAAGAAGTTGTACTAATTTTGCATAGGTATATGTCAGAATAAGCAATTCAAAAACTTGTATGTGAAAGGGGATTTTATAAGGCCATTATTACTGCAGGGCCCTTTGGTGGTTGCTTTTCACATTCCTTTTATCTTATATGTCTTGAGCTATTGGATGTCATCCACTCTTGTCTCTATAAAGGCTCAAAACATACTTTTTCCTGTAATTTGGTGCAGAACCCTCTCCTTCATAACTGTGCATCCAGCCCTTTTACTAGTCTCTCCTTTCCAGTACCTTTCTTCCTCTTTCCAACAGTTTCTGTGTTGTTCCATTTCTTTAACAGGAAAAAATAAATAAATAATAAAATCTCACTCATTCTAGAGCATTAATTTGTTTATGAGCAAAATTCACATAGAAATTTTGAAGAGCAAAATAAGACAACCTAGAAGCAGTAGGATTTCTTGTTTTAATCATAATAATTTAAAATTATAGATGTTTATAAACTACAAGTGATGACCTAGTGGACTATAAAGCAAGCATATTACTAAAAAAAAAAGATAATATTTCAGTCTGTTTCACTTTTCCCTTTCCCAAGCATGTATCAGTAAAAGGGAGGATACACAGGCAGGTGCTGCTGAGTTACTCAGCACAGCACTCTGGTATTTACTGGAGGTAAACACAATTCAACCACCCAGAAAAGAATGGGATAATAACATAATAATCTAGAAAAAGGGTATTTTATATTTCATTCCACCCATTTAATTTTTCTTTTTAAAGGCATTTCAAGCTTAAACAACTGGAATGATTCAGCTTTCATCTCTCAGCAATGACACTACTTTTTTTTTGCTCTTTTTTCCATTACTAGGGACGTTTTACTATGAAGGAATGTGAGCCTGTCTGAATGACTTACATAGTGATGGAATTTAGAGCTGATGCTTAAAAACGGAAAAATTATGAAAAATATTCCATTAAACTTCATTACATTTTTTGCCTTTCATTTAAGTGAACTGTGTTTCTTTTACTCTGACAAAAATCTGCATTTGGCATTGTACAGTGAGCACTCTCTTAATTATGATCTTGCTCAAACTCAATTGAATTTCTCTCTGTCTCTATTTCTTTCTTTTTCTCCTGCTGCTGCTAATTAAGATAAATACGTCAGAAGTGTTATTGCTGAAGGGAAAGCTTTAGCAAGTGTCATTGGTCCCTGTGATATTTCCCATTTTGCCATGAGCTGTCATCAATGATTTAGGACCCAGTGCCAAGGATTGTATTAATCTTGATGAAATTAGCAAATGCTCTGTGATGTTGACATCACTTGGTGCTAAACGACATTCCCCTGGCTGGACCATTACCACTGATTAAAAAAATATTCTTTCTTCCTCAGAGGATAGCAAATCAGGGCATTAGGTGAAGATATTATTATTTTTTTTTTACTCAAAAAGATGAAGGACAAATTCAAGTGTTACTTGCTATAAATGTTTAGCTTTTATTTCAGTATCATTGGTGAAAGTCTCTTAAAGGATATGAAAAAGCTCATCCAAGGCCAAGGCACGAAGGAGGAAAAGAATTTTATTTTATTTCTGCTTGATAAAGGACCACTGTTACATAAGTAAATACTGTGCAAAAACGATTATCTTTATAGCCAGTGTACAATAAAAAGAAATATTTTTTTTTCAAAAGCACATTACATAACTCTACACTCAAACACACATATGCACATTTTCCTAATACTTTCATAACCTGACTCTGAACAGCAGCCACAGGCAAAAATCATCTCCAAAAAAAATCCAGCGAGTCATGGAATCATAGAATAATTTCAGTTGGAAGGGACCTTTAAAGCTCATCTAGTCCAACCCCTCTGCAGTGAGCAGGGACGTCTTCAGCTAGATCAGGTTGCTCAGAGCCCTGTCAGGGTGACCACTGTTATCTCATTGCTTCCTTTCTTTTTTCACTGTCCATTTGTTCATGGCCTGACTCAAGGCATCTGTAGCCTTTCGTTCAGCCCGAGTGGTTAGGGAGCTTATAATTCTCCATTTATAACCTCACCCAGCCCAGGAGCTGCAGCAAATAAACCAGAGCTTGGTTGTGCTTAGGTTAAAAGCTTCATTAGCTAGCTGTTAAAATCTTCTTTCTTTCCACCCATGGGCAGCCAAGAGGTCAACCTGTGTGATCATCTATGCTCATTTAAATGCCCATCTACGTGCTTCAGTGGACATTTCTCCTCCTATTTCTCCTCCCTAATGTGGACTTATTTGTGACCTGACACATGACCAGAGCTACTATGCACAGGACCAAAGACACCAATGCTTGCACAAGGTACTGAATAACACTTCCAAAATTGACCCTAAGCCCTTTAATGTGGTTCATGTATGACCTGACAGCTGAATTAAGCTCAAACGAGCTCAACTCCCACCAGATCTTTACTCCCACTGAATAAATATGCTCATACTCTAGGAGCACTAGTCCTTAGAAGAACCTCATAACTTCTCCAGAGCTTCAGCTGGTTGCCTGCAAGCGTGGCCATTTGCAAGATCAGGGTTTGCAATTGCTGTGCTGATGCATCTTAATTCTGATATGACCCTCAGTAAATCCTACAGTTTATGGATTTACTGCCACTGCAATTTAAAAGTAGACAGTTCTCAGCAAGGTTGAATTATCATGTGTCAGCACAGATTTACACAAGGATAGCTGATAACTTCCTGGCAAGAAAGGAGGAGAAAGTTATTTTTAAATGAAAGCCTGGAAGTTGTATGAAAAACGCAGAATCAAGGGAGAGGTGCAGACACCTTTTCGAAACTACCACAGCACCAAGTCGAGTTTTTACATTTCTGATTTTCATCAATCCGATATCAGGAGGGATTCTGTAAGTTATTAGTCCACCAGTACAGTCCTCCATAAAAGGCAAAAGGCTGTTCCTACAGTTACATGTACCTCTACCTACCTGTAATCTGGACAAATTGTTTTCTGCTTCACATCTCTAGAAAAAGTATCTTGAATTATTCTGCATTTTAATATCAAACAGGCTCTTTAAAAAAATGTCTACATGTAGCTGTAGCAATGCATAATCTATCACAAAAATTCAAAACACTGTAGTACTTGTAATAATGCTGTATTTATTAGGAGCTTGAAGAAATGTGTTTTAAAATTTTAGTTGGAGCTTTAAACATAAACTACATAAAATAAAGTCTGCGTAAAGGCTACAGAATGTGACCATGAAAACTAAGCTAAAGCAGATTCATCATTTTTGGTAAAAGGGATCAGAGATGATGACATACTCTCACTTAAATTGTAGAACAAGACTACATATGGTATATGAAATTGTATGACAAGTAAGAAGACCCATCACCTATTCTATAAAGTTTATGTACTCTACTGACTAGTTGTTCCTTGCTTGATTTTCACTTAAAAAATAGTTAATGTGAAATAAAGTATCCCTCACCCTATTTAAGGCTTTCTGCTATGACTGATTAAGGATACATTTGGTTCCTGAGCACATTACAGCCAGTGATGATAATTCCTACTACCAATATTGCTTTAACATAAAAGGATTAATTTTTCAAGGTTTTGCATTAGCATAGAAGAGAAATCTGTTCAAAAAAACCAAGCATTCACATACAGATGCAAATGTGCACATTGGTATTTAAACTTGGAAGTAAACTTATGGATGACTTAATACATATGCAGAAGTGTTTGAAAATATAATTATCCTATTGTCACACTTCTTATTTTCTCTGGAAAAATGTGTGCATGCAGTTTTTATAATTCCTGGTCAAATACAAATGAATGGATCATGTAAGATTTAGATTTTGGGAGCCAGGTGCTGTTGGAATTAAATTTCTGCCTAGGAAAAGAAAAAAATATTCTCCATAGAAGGTAAATCAGTTGGGGATGGGATGTAGGAGCAGTATGGATAGCCACATTCCATAGAATGCTGCTCCATAGGATCTCCATCCATTGATTAAGATCACACTCTACTACCATAGGATTCAGCAGATAAATCATCTCCAGTATTATGGCGATATATTTCAAGGATGCAACCCATGACCAGGACTTTTAATGTTGACTACTGAGATAGCCTTACTCTTTCATAGAGCCACATGGATTATCTAGAAACAGCCTCCTAAGATTTCTCACAGAATCACAGAATTGCTTGAGTTGGAAGGGACCTTAAAGGTCATCTAGTCCCACCACCCTGCCATGCGCAGGGACATCCCCCCCTAGACTAGGTTGCTCAGGGCCCCATCCAACCTGGCCTTGAACATTTCCAGGAATGAGGCATTCACCACCTCTCTGGGCATCTCTCAGCAGAGAACTTTAAAAATTTCAGCTTTAATCCTTAGTCACTTCAGAGAAAACCTCCTAGACATTTGTCTTCTGTTCAGGCTATTGCTATTGCTTATATAGTTCAATCCCAGACTATTCCTGCTCCAGTGGACAGAATATAAGAGGCAGTTATGGGACAAGTCACTTTTTGCCAAGGTTAATGCCAGAACATCAATAGGCTTTTGGAAAAATTGCTCGCAACAGTTTGGCAAATATTTGCAGCCCTGGTCAGCATCCTGTATTATCTGAGCTGTGGAAGAAGTTAAATACTGTCAGATATAAATTGTATGAACAGATGAATAGGAATAATTGTCAGTTGTTGTTCTTGAGAATTGTCAAAAATGTATTTAAGTATATTTAAATTCTTGCACAGGAATTAGAGGTGGCTGGAAGTTTCTTATCAGGAAATTGTTTTAATTACCCAGCACAAGCTTTGCAATAAATAGCACATTTTTATGGAAAGGAAAACAGATTCTGAAGAATGATAAGGAAATAAAAAAGGAAGAATTTGCCAGTACATGAAGTTTTCCTAATGTCTGCAAGATTGTGTGTCAACTGTTACTAGAGGGGATTTTAAAGTCATTCAAAATGTGCTCAACTTCTGCTATCGACATAGCAAGGGCTAAACATTTTTGAGAATTATATTTCTCTTAACTACAATTTTTGTTGTTAGTCCAGTTCTGAGCAAGACATTCCATCAGTCATTCTATCAGAAGGAAACTAAGTGAATCTGAAGACATTATTGAGATAAAAGGGTCTCATGTTTCATTCATAACATTAATATTTATACTAGAGCTCTCCTTGGACCCATGGAAAGTAATTAAAGCAACTAAAAGCTATTAGCAAATTCACTTTCTAAAAGAAAGTTTGTCAACACCTATTATCTGTTTTATTTGTGCAAGACTGCATCTGTCATAGAGCAAGTCAGCTCACGCTGCTGCACTTGAGTTTAAACGAGAACAGTTATCTCAGAGGCTACATGTCCACATGCAAGCACACAGGTAGAAATAGGACAGCCCCCGCAGAGGCGAGTATGTGCATCATCTTTAGACACTCATTAGACTTCACTAACCTGGGTAGTAGCTAATTCTTTAGCTTTCTCAACATCAGTCACTTCTAATTCACGTAATTCAAGTCAGCAGCAGCTTGGTGAGCTGGCTCATTCTCCTATTAGTCTGCAGCATGTGCCACTGCCTTGGGAGTATCACACCATTCACTGAGCGGGATCAATACTATTGATTGCTTATTTAGGGGGTGCCTCAACAGTCACTCCCAATGAGGCCAAATCTACCTCACTGCAGCAGCACCAAGTCCAGCTCATTCACAACACAGCAAGTACAATTTTGATGCTCTGGGACAGCGAGTTAGTAGCTTTAAATTCTTCTGGCCAGCAGCAAAACCAAAACAAGTAAGACAGGTATGACCATTAAAACAACAAATAAGATCATTCTGATGGTGCCGAAACACTGATGAGTTGATCATTATAATAAAGAGCAATTTGTGTTTCTTCTAGATTAAACCCAGAGAAATTACCTTGCCTGTCTGCCTAGTCTGGATCCATTAAGAGCAGTAGCATGCAAAACCTTTCACTTAGGTTTTGGATCATCCAGCTATCAACAAGAACCTATGTTTAAAAAGTCCTCAACCAACATCCAAACCTAAACTTTGCAAAGCTAACTGTGCTTGAACATGGAAATCGGGACTGACCCACTGCAAGAAGGAACATAAAGAGCTGGGGAAAAAAGAATCACTTGAGACTGGGGGCACAATTCAACTACAGCTTTCAACGTCAGAGCTATGTTTTACTGGGTTTTTTTTAGATTCCAATTATCACAATTAAGAGAGGGGAAATTTGCTAGGATTCCTATTTTCATTCACAAAAAGGCAAATCTCTTGCTGATTAACTCTGTTCTGCTTTTGATGCTGCAGCTATGAGGCAGTGAAAGGGGGTAAGAAAACAGAATAAATGGAAGGAAAATTGGTTTCAAGCCCCTACAAAGAATTACCAAGTGACATTTACGTGGTTTCAATGCCAGGTTTTCTTTTGCTATTTGAGTGCTATCTTTTCCCTTTACGAGCACCATCTTTCAGAGTTGCCCAACTGAAGTCCACAAAGCAATACAACTGAATAAAGCCTGGAAGCTTGGTTTTAATACTGAACTGTTGTAAACAGCATTACTAGAGCAAAATGCAAGTTAAAGTACTTTATAATTGTTCTAGGATGTTACGACCACTTGTGAAAGACAAGATTTTGAGGCTTGTGTATCTAGGGAAAAGGGACTCTTCAAAAACTTGATCAGTAGCAGCGCAGACAAAAACAAGGGGAAATCCATTAATTCTAAAACCAGAAGAAATGTCAGAGCTTAGAGACAAAATTTAATGGGCAACTCTGATACGAAGAACATACCAAATACTTAAACTACAAAGTGTGGTAGATACGTGGCCAGTCGTGACAATGCCTCTGGGCTGTCCTGCAATAACAAAATAACCCTATGCAATGGTTTGATCTCTTATCTGCAAGATAGCAACTCCTGCAGCTCTTGAGAACTTCAATTACTTAAATATACTGCTTATCAATTGCATCAGTGAAGAGCTATAGGGCAGCCTCAATCGACTTGTAAAGTCATCTCTATGCAAGTCATTCTCAAAGAACAATGAAAGTTGCTTCTGCTTTGGCTCTGAGAACAGCTTTATCTAACTTTAGTTCTTAATGATTTCTCCTTTAGTAATATTTTACACAATTCAGCAAAGCCTATGGTGCTTTTATTTATCCCATGATGCAATGCACAATCCCAATTACAAGCTCTACCACGAGTGCATAAGTACAACACTTCAGTCGGACTTCTGGTGTGAATAATTTTACTTCCATAATTAACATTTTTCTTCCCAGAAAATGGCAAATATTTACCTTAAGTTCTTTGCTTCTCTGTATTTTTTTTGCTAATAAACCGATTTGCTGTAATAAGTATAAAAAACAAGATTTTTTTTCTTTAAATAAAGTTAATGAAATGTAATCTCTTTCACTTACCATATTGAAAAAAAAGTAATCAGAAAACACTACTAAGCAATAATCCTGAACATGCAATGAAGTTTGCTTACTCTTCAAACAAAATACTCAAAAATCAAACTCTTCAAGTCTAGTCAAATAGACTGGTTATTTCACCAAAGAGCAAGATAAAATATTGAACTAGTCATAAAATAAAATTTGTATTCCACAGGTAATCCAATCATTTCAAAGTATTAAATCAGTATGAAAAATCTGAACTGGAATTAAGAAATCATCTGAACAATTTCTTGGTTAATCTCAAAAAGCACAAATTAAAGCAAGCAATTCTAAAGGTATTACTTTGACTTTATTCTGCTGAAGAATCAACATGCTTTCTGAAAATGTTTTTTATTTGATGAAATTGCTATTTGTGATCAAAACCAGTAGTTAAAGTTTTCAGCGAGCTCCAAAGATGTTTTCAAATATGTTCTCTGCTATTAAGTTCATTGCTTTGATTTTATAAGATGAAAGACAATAAAATTTAACACAGATAATTATTTAAATTAGAAAGCCTTTAAAACTTAAATTGACATGCCATCTTGGAGTTGGAAGAATATTTTCAACTTATTCTTTTGAATACCATCCACTTTGCTATTCAGTTTAATGTAACTATCAAGCAATTAACATACCACTCAGATTATTCTGAAATTTCCATTCATTCTACCAGACCTCCACTGAAATGTTCAATTCATTTACTTTACCGATTACCATTAAAAAGCCATTAAATTTACCATAGAAAAGACTAGCAGCGGCAAAGTGTTATATTGAGAATACCATTAAAATTCAACTAAATGCCCCTAATTACCCTATTTTAGCAACAGTAATTACTATTTGTAACCAATGTGAAGGGTTTTGTAAAATTACTGAATTCTGCTATTTTAAGAGCAATTGCAACAAATCCATTAAGACATTACACACGGCCAGTGGGTCCAGTATCATATTTGGGCATCACCAGAACCACCTATTTGGATGACCTTCCCAGTCCCCTAACTCCTGGAGCATCTGATTCTTCCCTGGCTGTGTTCTGCCCTTAGCATGAGTTTCAGTGCTCTGCTTCCAATCTTGAAATTGCCAGTTTATAAGACATGAAAGAATAAAACACCAGATAACCTCCCACACCATCTCCTTAGATTGACAACAAATGTAAGTGATGTAAGTATGCAATTATTAGTTAATTAACAGGTACTCATACTTTAAGAACACATAGATCAGAAAAACCCAGTCAATACTGAAGACAGAAATTCTCAGAGAATATAAGAAGCTGAAACACGTGCATCAGTCTTATAGATAAACCAAGAGATAGCTTGAAACACACATTGATTTGGTCCTCTCAACTGTACCCATTTAAAATGATACAAACATAACTGTCTTTACCACAAAATTATACCAATTAGAGGCACATTTGCCAATCCAACAGATTCCAGAAAAGGATACCCAGAGTGAGTGTTAGAGGTAAGCAAGGCTCAGAGGATGAATGTTGCTTTCCAAGAAATAATTCCTTGTGAACAGATGTGTTTCCCATACACATGCACAGAGAACAGACTATTCACTGTGAAAATGTAATTGTGAATACTCTGCATAACACCTCTGAGGAAAATATCTTCTTCCCCTCCAAACATTAGAAACGAATGCAACTTGCTTTTAGAGAAGTTGAAAACCTTCTGAAAAAACTGTGTGGAACATTTGAAAAATCAAAAAATCTCTTTAGGTGTCTAAATTTATGTTTGTGAGATCTGGCATCAGGCTTGTTTTGGTGTGGCTTTGTTTTGTTTTTTTATTCCTGTTCTTAAATTCTTAAATAATAACAAGAACAAGGAAAAGTACCTGAAAGAGAACTGTCCATTTTCCATTTCCTGCAGCTCTGCCCCATGAACAGCCAGCACACTTTTTGATCACAATAGCAATGCCTTTTTTAATCCAGGTCTGTTCAGACAGTAGAGCATGAGAAAAATCCCCTTAGGAATGCTGACTGGAAAAGAGAAAGAAAAAAAATAAATAAGAAGATTTTAAAATCTTGAAGGAGATGCTTTTAAAAATTCAATTCTTCTATTTTGTTTTAAGTGCAAACTTCTTTGCAAAAACACAAGCATACTGTTACAATCACAGTTTAGGGTACAGTGTGATTTTACCTTTGAGACACAGATTGTCATTGCTCTAGGAAAAGAACAGAGTCTAATTTTCAGAAGTGAACATACAGAATTTCTGCTGAAGTCAAGTATAGCTATGGGCACTCCAGATCTCTTGAAATAAAATATATCATACACAGCCAGTGTTCATACTGTTTTGCCTATTTATGCATAAACAAAAAAAAAAAAGGACTTTTTCCCATAGGATGGACTAGTTTTCTTTTTAACATAAAAGAGAATGCTCAGCTTTTTAATTATTTTATGTGAAGAATAGACACTTGGCTAAATTCCAAAGAAAAGTTATAATTCCCTCAAGTACAGTTACCTGAAAGAAAAAAATAATCTAAAGACCTCACCTTCAATCTAACTATTCAGTCAAAAATATGAAATCATAACACTGTTCAAATCCTGTCTTCCCATATAAATTCTCTACCCTTAACACTGGGTAATAATCCTCATTCTGTAAGGCTCAGAGAAGGCACTGGTTAGAGCTCATAATTCAGCCCATACTTGGGACTGGGCTATGGATGCTCAGATCTGCACTCCATAGCCTCAGCTCAAGTGCCAACCTTTGCAACCAGCACCTGCAGCTCTCACCTTTCCTGCCAGCAAAGCACAGATGGAGATACACACAATTCACTATCTTACCAGATAAGACAGCAGAGCATCAGTACAATTATTGCAGTTTATATCCACTTTTTAAGTGTTATTAAAGCTGCGATGCTTTTTACCATGACCCACATATTCCTAGAAACAGTGTCTAGCCAGGGCACAGGTTTTGTCAAGCATCCTTGCAGCAGTAAGTATTATTTCAGTAATGACATTAGTAATTCCAGGTGTGTCACATTAATTGGAAGAGGAGAAATAAGGTGAGAGCACTACATTGCTATGCTTGTTAATCTTCAGTAAGTAATGCATGTTCCTGCAAGTTTGAATAAAACAGAAGATTTGATTTCAGATAAAAGTAGCCAGGCAGAATCACTAAAACCAGACAATGCTGAATTGGGTCAGTGACTACTTCTTGAAAACTCACCCAGCATAATGAAAAGATTTATCTGGCCATTAAAAAAAAATAAAATTAAAAAAATCACCTGGAATATTATATCAGATTATTTAAGATGAATTGGTAAACATTATTTGTGTTCATGTTAAGCTACTTGGAAGTATGAAGAACATGTGCCTTATTTTTCTAGAGGAATATAACACCTTTATTGGGGCAGAGGAAATATGAACACCCCCACGCTCTTGAACAGGGTTGCTCAAGGCGAGACAAAAGAGGGGCACCATGAACTGAGCAAGGTGCAAGGGGAGAGACTGGGCTAATCAGAGGAGCAAGAAGGATTCTTGGCCTGCCTTGCCTTTCCTTGCCCACCTCTCTCACTTGCCACCTCAGAGGAGCACACGCTTTACCCTCAATTTAATGCACAGCAGGATGCTGAGGCAATTTTTCAAATCGATGCTGGCATCCATCCAGGCTGGCAGCAGAGAACTATGAAGCCTTTTTAAAGATTTGTTTATTTGTTCACATGGCACAAAATAATGACATGAAGCTAAAAATGAATGTATTGAGAGGGATAAGTATAAGGACTGCAGGCAGTGTCCTGCTGCAAGCTCTAGACTGGTGGAGGGTGTCTGGGGAACGGCACTGTCAGCCTCTCAGCACCACGTGGCACAGTTTCAGCCACCAGTAAAAAGAAAGAGGGAGATGAGGGGTGGAAGTCTGCCCCCCTCATTGCCACACCAAGGGCACAGTACAGATTAGATGGTCCTATTGTAGATTTACTGTCATTTTCTTGAAATAACAGTTTGTAAAATGCTATAAAATACCAGTTTATAAAATAAAACAGCTTTTCAAAAGATGGTTGATAATATAATGTAATGACACTTTTATGGCTGTTTGTTGCTGGCATGTACTGTTGTGCATGAAATTCAAATACTGGGTGGATATTAAAAAGAAGATCAAAGAGACCTGTGTAAGAAAACACACCTTTGAGTCTGTGTTTCAAGAACCTTAGTAATTTTGCCATCAAAATCTATGGAAAGGCTATCTCCTTCCCATCACCATCTGTCCATCCATCCAGAAATGTGCAAAAGTAACAAGAAAGGTCCGGTCCTAATTGGGCATGTTTGAAGAAGGACAGAACACGCAGTATACAAACCCTTATAGAGGCTGACGGGAGCTGTGTACACAGAGCACAAGACTGAGGGGTAGGGATAGTTTCTCCTGTACTATCCCTGGAAGTCTCTTCCTTCTAACTCATCCCTCTGCAGTTATTAGCTCATGGTATGTCTGTGTACAAATACCAATTTAAAGAGCACTTTACTGGAACTTTGAAAACAGACATCACGGTTTACATCTGATAAAGTGAGCTCTGCATTCAATTAAACTCTTGCTTGGGGCATGTCTGATTTTCAATGATTAATAACTATTGCAATGATTTCTATAGTTCAGCATTTGCCTAGTGATGAGGGAGCCAACACTACTCACTGCACGGTGCATAAGGAAAGTGATGTCTTCTAACTGCCAGCATCCCTCTCCCTTAAGCCTCGAATTATACCCTACACAAAAGGCACAATAGCTTTCAGCAATGGTACAGATAGTAGCTAATGCAAAACATTAGTAAAGATGTAATTTTATCTTGCTCTACTATGTGAAGACTTGCAGAACTTGATTTTGAAACAGGCTGAGATGGTAATCAACTCACATCCATTTACACTGCCCAGTTATAAACATTTCTATTGTGCCTTACTGAGATAAAGGATAATTTAGCAGACTCCAGATCACTGGTTCAGAGGTCTGCTACTTAGCACTAGTACTTAAAAATACATTTGTGTTGAACATTTCTGTTGGATCTGAAAGGTCTGAGAGTATGGTCCTGCTGGTGAGGGCTTTGCAGGATTTAAATTGATTTTTCAGATATATGTGCCTTCTCAGCTAATTTATATTTTCTGCCTGGTTTGCTTAAGGGCTTTAATTCAGTTACTGTGCAGCATGTTCCAGAAGCATACTGTTTGAGGCTATACAACAGCATCATGTTGAGGAAATGATATTGTCTTCAGTTCCCCACTCTTCTGGGAGTTGTTTTACATCGTTAGTACCATGAGCTCACTCTCCTTTGCTCATGGGCTCTCTGGTACATTAAGCCCACCTGCTAGGTATTGCAGAAGAGCCAAGGACTCACAGAGATTAATTGGATAAGCCATATGAAGTTAAATCTTGACTAGACAACTGCCAATTCCTGCCCTCAGACATATTTCCCCCATCATGCCCTGTTATTTACTGAAGTCCTAAGAATCCCAACTGTAAATCATGATCATTACCTCAGCTGGTTGCTTCTAGGGAGGTTTGTTAACCTGGCTTCCTAATCTAGTTGAAAGAGCCAGGCTAATCTCCTGGTCTGGTGTAGGGTAATTCCCACACACAGACAGTACTATTCAATTTTTGGACCTTCAGGCACTGGAATTGGACAGCATTTTCTTTTCAAGTTCAACTTTTAGGTTGGATGTATACTGTCACCTTTAGAAAAAAAACAACACTGTACCATGTCTGTTCACCTGCTGACCTAAATGTTTGCCATTAAAAAACAAACAAACAACAACAAACCACCACAAACAAAAAACACCCTACCATTTTTATGTGACAATTCTGTTATACTGGCAGAGGAGCTCCTGTAGGTAAATGTCAGCATTTCCATTAACAACCCAGAGAAGCACTGATGTGAAATTAGCTGACTGCTGGTCATGGAGCCAGCTGGTATCCTTCACTCTCCAGCATCAGCAGTCTCAGCAGATGCACATTGGACTCAGTAGATCGAATGATTTACCTTTGACCCCCAGAGCACAGCTCCAAGCCCAGCCAGCCTGCAGGAAGCAGGCACTGCCATGGTCTGGCCACCTTAGTAGAAGGTCTTCAGGGTCCAGAAATAGCACACCAAGCTGTTTGATGAGTCCAAACTTCGCACTTCAAATATTATCAATATTTGGCAGCAAACTCCATTTAATTAACAATCTCTTACTTTAAAAGCAGATATATTCTTTTAATGAAACAACAGACCTGCTGCTTTGAAGAATTCAGAGCAAGATGAAGCTGGCACCTAATGATAATTCTAAGAAGCCTCATTGCACCTTCTTGGCAAAGCTGTTCAAAAGCCTGGTTTCATTCTCCTCTCTGATCATGGATTGTATGCTGCTTTCAAGCTATAATACACATTTTGATTTTTGATGATGCAATGTAGGAGTTTATGTAAATAAGTAGAAGGTGGTGTCTTTAGAATCCATGCTTTTAGAGAAGGGAGAACTCTAAGATCACTTTGTTGGAAGCCAGAAAGTCTTTAAACTATATCATGGCACATTTTCATAATGGAATCTAAGATGTATAAAGTGTCAGAGATTAAGGTTTCAAAGTTAAAAAAAATGCAATTAGATTTGTGAAAGTGTTTGTGAAAGATTATACAGCAATATCACTATGTTTTTTACTCTCAGTTAATGTGTCATTAAGACATATAAAATTTATCCTTAGTCTATCCATCAGCACTGTTATCTCCAGCATGACAGGAGCCTTGAAAGAGATAGCAAGATAGCTATCAAGATAGGTCCTGGAAATTCTCAAAGACACACAAACAAACCCCAGCAAACCCCAAATGCCAAAAGATAACTATCATCAGAGAAGTAAAACAAGTCTGGCTTTATGAAATCCAGTTCATGAAATGCTGGTAAGCAGGGACACACTTTTGGCTCTGTAACACTCAGCTTTCGATATGGCTGAAAATTCCTTAGAGTCTGATCTTTTTAGGAAACTGAATTATCACAGATTTCTGTCATAATCAGTGTGGCAGATGGCTTGGTTTTCCTAGATAGATGACAGCATTAGAAACATTTTAAGAGAGTCATATATTCACACATAGGACTCTGGCACTCTTTACAAAATTTTCCATTTCCTTCACAAGCAGCTAATAACTTCTCATAAAATTAAAGAAATCAATTATTAGCAACTGATCTTTAAATGTAAATTACCTAAAGTAATTGCAATTCCACTTTGATCCACTTTAAAAGTTCCATCTTGGTATTGACTTCTCTTAGGCTCCACATACAGAGTTTATGTTTAAAAAATAAGAAAGAAATTATTGGTAATGAATTGACACTACATTGTGTAGCTTAAATTCTCATCACTGCTCACAAAATTTTGCTTATAACTTAAATAGTTATAGTTACCCCAAGAGAGTCATGAGGTGTTTTTTTTATCCACCCTTTGGAATGAACAAGTTTCAAATCAAGCTAACTTAAACCTTCATAGAAGGTCTCAGAGTCCAGCTCTACAATGCAGTTCCCTGCCTGTTAGGACAAATATAAACTCTGAATCACTGTTTCTCAAGCCTATACTCAAGACATTTAGTGCATATAAAGCTGAGGCAGTTTTGAATTGCAGTTTTTAAAATGTGGATCCTAACACTAGAAGAGGATACAGACCCAGCAATCTGTGCTTGAAGTGGCAAATCCTCATTCACAAAGATGCTCCTTTAAGTCAAGTGCTGCCACCACAGAGAGGGCAATGGCTGTTGCTGCCTCTCCTTTTCAGATTCCTGATGTTGCATTAGTACATAATGCAAAACACCCTCTATTTACCTCAGGAGTTCAGAGGTACAGCTCTGCCATACAAAGGATTAGGATGGAAAGGACTGGGGGTAGGAGTGAAAAATGAGGGTTAACCAGCATCCTGTAACTTCAACCAGGAGTTTGAGATAAACTGGTTTCCACCTTCTCAAGGAACAGATTTTCAGAGTTATATTAGTACAAGAACTTGCATAGACACAATTATATGAGAGTTTAATTTTCAGCTTTTACTAGAAAATTTGCTAATTTGCCATACTTGCTTCTCATGGGTATTTGCTTTATAGTTCAATAATGTCAGGGCACAGGTCAATCACCAGTGCTCTGCAGAACATTTACCATGAGACCACTAATTAAATTAAACAATTTACGTAATCTCACTTTCCAGTTCTCAACCTGAGCATAAAGGCAAAGTAAAGAGAAAAAAATTAACTTCAAAACAAATGCCTCATAATTAAAGTTTAATTTTCATAAACATGGAGAAAGTTAACAGCATTCACTATCCCAAATTAAAAAGTCAGCCTATTCCCTTCGTGCTCATATGCACATGAACCATGAAATTTTAATGTTAATGCAGCACTAGCAGTGCTCACGTGCAAGGACTCTAATTCTCACTCCAAGAATCATCTGCTCCAACATGATCCCCTCCACCACCATCACGTAACGTTTGTGTACCCTTTACACTTGAGGAAAACAGGGAAGAAAAAAAAAAGATCATGGTTCAGTTAATTTGAGCAGAGATAAAACACACCATTATTTTCAAGCATTAATTCAAATTAAGAGCCAGTCTGCATCAACAACACTGATTTGCATTTCTTGCTTTCTACAGTTTTGTAAGTAGAGAGACTAAGTTAATGGATAGATTCAGTTACCTATAGATAAGGTACTGAATGACAGAAACAGGAAAACATCTCTCCAAACCCCAAGACTGCAATGTAAAATTCAGCAGGGTCCCCCAGACACAGGCTACAAGTACTGTCTGTGTAAATGTGAGCTGCCAGAGCGGAATATCCTTGCAGTCAACCCTCAAAGACTGTACAACTCCTTACTGAAGGTAGAAGTCTGGAGTATCACCTGCTTAATCAACCAGGTCCTGATAGGATGAAACCAGAGTTAATCCACCAAATGCATGTTTCTAGAAGGGCAGTTCTGCTGCTACGCTCACCCACTGTAACTTTCCAAATCGATATAAGCAGTTTGACATAAAGCTTCTTGTTGCAGATGGAGACTTGCCTCCGGGGTCAGAGTCACGAATGTAGCATAGAAGTGAAAGACCAAACAGCAGAGGAGAAGCAGAGTTGTGCAGAAAATTTTTTCTTGTGGAGTATGACAAGTTATATGCACTTAGACACAGGGAGACAAGCCACTTTGCCTGAGCAAGGAAAGCAGGATTCAATTAAGCCACAACTTTTCTTGCTTTCAGTTTCCAAATCTATAAACATGGATCAATGGCAACCCTAACTGCTTCACAGATCAGCAGTGCAATGGGGGTTCCCCAAAGATCTGAAATCCTCAGGGGGTTCCTGTAGCAATATAGAATTGGGGCAATGAAATCTAAAGACCATTTAAAAAAATATTTCAAGCCAAAACAGCAGAACAAGTCTACGAGGAAAAGCTGGAACAAAAGTCAAAATCCTTCCAGCATCAAACAGCTTGAGGTTTTTATGCAAGAACAATAAAATAAGTAATTCCACAAAACCTGACATAAAATTTACTTATTCCAAGGAGTCAAAGCTTTGATTTTTCTCTCCAGTTCACTCTATTCACACCATTTGAAAACATAAATCTGTGTTCCATCCTTTGGGGATGCACTGTTATGTATTAGAAAATTATGCTGTAATGTTCTTTATGCTGCTGGTGCAGCAGTCAGCCTTTTTGTTGCACTTTATCTTTAGCCTAACTACAGCCCCTGATAGAATTCTACATGAGTCCCTGTTAAAAAATAGTGGTAATAATTTTTTCCCCTAAAACACAGGTAGGAATTTAGTCAGCTGTTTTAAAATTTATGAAAAGAAGCAGTAATTTAAACGTGAGATGGGAGCAATTTTATTCCCATTTCAACTAATGCTAATGTTCAGATTTTAGTTATTAAAATTAATTTGTGTCAGTTATATTAAAATCAGCGGAAGTGTGTGACACTGTATTGGTGGATAACAGCGATAAGCACTAAGCATGAGGTTTGAAATCTGTACTCACTGTAAGCAGGAAACATAAATGCAGACACAAAGGGAAGAATAGAAAAAGGAAAAGAAAGCTAATCCCTTTCATAGACAAAGCAGAAAACTGCACACACAAAATTGTAATCCAAAAAGTAAACTTCTGTCCACATTTTAGGTGAATCATGTCCTTTGATACCTATCTCATATTCACAGACTTACCAAATCCTGGCCAGATCTCAAACTTCATCCCCTACAAAGTTCTCTTGTGTTCACCTAATGATACAGAGCTCACCAAATTCTACCAAGCACCTCGTTCACATAATGTAAAGCCAAAGAGTCTGTTTTTCCCCCCACTGCCATTGCAAAAAAGCAGAGACTTAACTCTCCAGCAAAATGTATGGGTAGGGCTGCAGAGCAATACTTGGAAAAAATGTCTTCATCACCTTAGCAATCTTCAAAGGAGCTCTGATTGATCTTATTTACAAAAGGCTTGCATGGATTTAGTTTTACTTAAGATTGGAAAGCATGTAATAGGAGACCATAAAGCTAAAATTCCTCAATATCGTGATCAATTACAAACTACCTGACATTTATCACAAGTGACTGTTTTTCTTTGAGCTGATTCTAAGCCCTTTATCTTCTAGATTTCCCATCTCCCTTTCTTTTTTAATATGTTTATCGAATAATTAGAAAACCTTCAATAGAACACAGAAAAGAAATGAGCTGGTAAAGTGTTTATGCATTCAGGCAAATCCAACTGAAAACTGAAACCCCTCCTCATGGATGCAGTGATCCTTTTCAGTTCTGACATGGAACAGAATTGGATATATAGGAGAGAGCTGCCACAGACCTAATGAGCCCTGAGAAGACACTTTATTCAGTGAGAGCTGTAATACAACATCAGGTACAGACAGTTTGAGGAGGATGATATTATGGGCCAAGTGTCGCATCATCTGTAGCATTCCATCTTGCTGTCTTTTGAGCAGCAGCACCCATAGAGATCCATCCACATTACTGTGAGGTGGGAGCAGACCCCTATAGACTACACTGGGAAAATGAACACAAACCTTATTAAAATACTTGCAATTTAGCTGTTGAACTGGTTTTATATGACTCTGAAGATCTCAGCCCTGTAGTCTCAAGGTGCTACACCAAAGGCACAGCCATGATTATACACATCCTCATCGTTCATCATCCATCCAGACCGAGCAGCAATTTCTGAGCCTTTCAACGCTCCAGTAGAAGTCACAGCAGTTCACTGAACACAGTGCAGCTCTTCATCATTGACTTTGAATAATGCGAAGAATAAAACTCAGGATTGTTGAATTCAAAGGCAGAAACACTTACTATATACAGCCCAAGAAACTCAAGTTTTAGAGACACGGAACCAAATTAGGACAGTTCAGTTTACCCAATTACACAGCCTCGAAAGAATGCATGGTAGTTAAAATACAGTGGGTATGACACAAATTAGAAAGTTTTTACTAGAAGACAGCAAAACAGGAGTAAACTTACAGATTGCCTGACTGATTGAGAACTTAGTCTTCCTTGTTTTCATACACTTGCAAGCCAAGACAGCCCTTAGACAAGGTAGTAGTCCCGAAATTACAGTTGCAGAGGTTGGCATACATTAACTGAATTGTGGTATTTTAGTTTAAAACAGTGTTTAAATATGCAGGTTGTTCCTAAGCAACGTTAGTCCCTTAGTCCCTAAAGCTGAAAAAAGATCTGCTAGAATGTAAGCGTCCCCTTTAAAATGATCATTTATTGCATAAGGGTTTTCAGGCATGATAAATTATTCCAGTCCTTACGCTCACATTTACCTCCATTTTTTTGTTGGCCTTTACTTCTTCATGGTAGCCTTAGAGGAGTTCTCTTTAGGGCTCCAGTATTATATTGTAAACTAACGTAGACCTTTGCTAGCAATTTCATTTACTTGTAGTGTAAGTTATGGACCCCTTCAATGGTATTGAATGGCCAAATGAGATGGGGTCAAACAGAGTTTGCAAAAAGCTAATGCGTATCATATGACTGTATATGAAACTTAACTGCTATCATTTTCCACCACACTCATTTTTAAAAAATTATTTTTAACTTCTACCTTTGGAGAGGACAAGACAGTCAATAATACTGTGGGGGATTCATCACACAATAGGCAAGCCTTTTTTGAGAGCTTGCTAATGAAAGTATTGCAGAATGATCTGTACATTTTAATGGACCTTGAACAAAGCGTTGAGCTTTCCTTTTTTATTTTTTTTTAAACACCACATGAATTTTTATTAGTATATTACTCCAGACTTGTTTTGAATACTTGGGGGTCACCTTCTGCGTTGGAGCCCGCATAATGGCAGAGAGGGCAAAGTGAAGTGGAATGAATAAATATGGAAAGATTACAATGTAACTTTCAAGGACAGGAACTACAAATAAAGTTTTGGGGATTGTTTTGGTCTGCTTTCTGCTCCCAGTCTGTAGCCTTTTTTAAAATAAAAACAAAACAACAAACTCATCAACACCTCATAATCATTCTGCATGGAAATCATCCATCATATTTTGGAACTAGTGATTTTTTTTTTTATATATAAGATTATAGTTTGTTGTCAGCCATAAGCAGTCTTAGTAATTCAAGATCCAAATTAAGCTTGCCTAAGGATACCAAATGACAACTTAAATACAGATCTCATTAAACATTTAACCTTAACACATTAAGTAAAGCCCATCCCACATTCTTTGGTTCAGCTGACAACATTCAGCCAGGAGAAAAAAAAAATTACACTCCTTAAGCATAAAGCTTTATATATCCCAAAAGAATTAGGAGTTTGGGCACTGATGTGGTCTACAAGTGTGTAACCATGCCTTGCTGCAACTGGAAGGATCACAAGTTGACCTAAAATACCAAAGTGCTGAGCACCCTTGGCTACCACTGGTGCATGTGTAGATTAAGATCCACAGCATCCCATAGAATGAACTCCTGAGGTCACAGACAGGTGAGCCTCAGAGCTAAGGGATGGTGTGTGCCCTGACTTCAAAATTCCTTCGACAGGAAGAAATACTAAAAAAGGTAGTTAACTTTCAAGAGCACGTAGCACTTGCAGAGCCTGGTGGAATCTCAGGATCAGGGAAGAGGAAGCACACGAGGAAGTGGTTTGGCTTTTTAAATAATAATCTAGATCACTAACATCCCAGCTGTCTCCATGACAACTGAGCTGGATCACTTTTGAATACAATTGTGGATTGCCAGTTTCAACCCTCATGAATAAAAGGGCATTGGAGAAACCCACTTACATGGTTTCAAATCTGGTTTTCAGTGAGTTAGTGATTTAATGTACATGTATTTTTACAAAATAATATAAAAAATATTTTTTAATTATTGTTTGAACCAATAAATGCAGAAGAGGTAGTCCCAAAAAGCTGAAATAAAACAATTTTTCCAGAACAACCAGCATTGGAATGTGAAAAACCCAGTAAATATGGGCTTAACTGTACCTTTTCAAAGAGTTTTTAAAAAGTCATTTTGCAGTCACCTAAAAAGCAGAAATTCCCTGAGAATTAAATTCAGTTATATAAACCCCACATATTAGGCACAAACAATATTGAAATATCAACTGTATGAGGGTAAAACCACAGCATATTTGCCATGTAGCCACAAACATATCCAAGCACCCTGTATAAGCTTGTACCAGCAGTCAGTACTGTGGTCTCATGTTCTACCGACAACAGGAGTCCTGGAAATTTTGGCCCATATTAATGCAAGCATCCACCTGTATGCATCTGGATCAAGGTCACCTGGTCCCCAGCACTGAGTTGTTTTGTTCAGCCCTCAAAGTCCTGGTGAGGAAAGGAAGGAAAAAAACAACAAGGGACCCTCTCACCCCTCCACAGTACTAGGAGGAAAAGACAGTTTTGGCTAGGCATCATCATCCCTTTGCAGTCTGAATTCAATTCATTACTTCTCTAAGCACATATAGCAATCCCACAAGTGAAGGCAAACACAAGGAAAGTAGAACAAATACAACAGGGACAAGGAGAAAGTGCTTGCCTGACACACAGGATCAGACGGGCATGTTAGGCAGGCAGATATTAAGAGATGCAGAAACGAAGTCTAAGCACGCTGTTTTCCTGGCACTGCTCCTTGGGATCACCCCATAACCACTCATCCAAACCCTACAGTGCATGGATCACCCAGTACCATACTGAATAATGATACACAACATCACACCTGCATGTAGCACAGGAAGGGAAAGGTAGCCCAGATCATAGAATCATTAAGGTTGGAAGGGACCTTCAAGATCATCCAGTCCAACCCCTACCTACATCACCACTAAACCACATCACCCAGCACCACATCCATATGCATTTGAACACTTCCAGGGATGATGACTCCACCACCTCCCAAGTGAAGCATCTCTCATTATGAAACACTTCTTAAAAAAGGAATCCCCACATATTATTAAACATGATGATATTGGATCATGTCACCAATAAAGAACATATTTCTATGTTTGCTTGTACATGGCAACAATTGATAGCAATTAAAAAAAAAACCAAATTCTATTGATTTAGTCTCCAGGACTTTTTTTCAAGTCAATGTGCATTTTAGATCTATGGATTTTATTTTTGAAAAATAGAAGAACCTTAGTTTTCCTATTATTTCTAAACACCAGTCATTTTTGCCCTAGACCATTTTTATTCCAACTGAGCTCAATTGAGTTCAATAGTATTACTGTTAATTTACATTAGTATAAATTGAAGAATAATCAGGGCTGGAAGACCGATATGAAAAAATTAGATGTGCAGCTGTGGTTTTTAAGATAATGCTTTCTGAATTACAACAGACATTATGACAGTACAGGGTAAATGTGTTCCCTCACCCTGCCTGTGTTAATATGTTCCTTCGATTTTACTATAAGTATAAAAATGTAGACTACCATAAGAGAACAGATTAAAATGCACAGTTGTGAAAAGGTCCACAGACATTAAACGGTATAATTGCATTTTTAATTGTCCAATTTGTTGCAGGAGGGTTAAATCAGAAACCTATCACTCATTTCAAGCTACAAGTGGTGGAGCCACAAAAAAACGTAACAGAAAAAAACACCAAGACTGTAATAATGTAACACTTCAAGCTGAAGAGTACATTTTACTGTTTCTTTTTTAAATACCTTTTCATAGATTTTAATAAGTGCAGGTCAAACGCTGAAAGCTTCTGAGCATATTTGATGACATATTACTTAGCCATTGGCACACCTAGCTGAAAAGGGCAGTAGGTTCTCCATGAGAGGAAAATTTTAAATAAGATTAGAGTTAGACTTGACAGAATTCCCACGAGAGATCCCTCATCTAAAGCAAAATCTACTGAATTGGCCATCAAGTTTGTTGCTGAAATCTGCTTCCTCTCACTTCAGGGACTGAGCTAAATACATATCTAAATATCTGGTGGCAAGAAAGGTGAGAGCACTAGAATGGTATTTATTGTAGCAAATAGAGCTCAGGCACATGCATAGCAGAATCCAGCCACAGGTCAGAGCATATCAGCAGCATATCAGTCCTTGCTTTGCTCTGGCCACACGTTAGCTATTGGAAATCTGCTTTGAAATCAAACTTTTTCTCCTTTAGGAGAGAGCAATAGTCCAGTTTTATCTCTTTCACTGACAAAACGAAATAGGATCAAGTTTCTGGTTTGCCAGATTTTCATTTTGGCAATTCACTGAGCATTTCTCTCCCTCTGGTTCCTGGAAATAGAGTTGGGATTTTTCTGACCCATGAACATAATCAAGATTTATAGCTATTTATCTTAACTTGGTCTTGACATTGATGGGAATTGCCTGATTTCACTCTACTGATGTCAAAATTTCTGCAGCCATTTGAAATCAGGTCCTCGGGTATAGCAACAGACTTTGAGTTTGCTTCAGCAGTGTAAACCAGACTCAAATCCATGCTTTCACATCATAATTTATGAATTCATCAGTATAAAAGGCCATTATCAGTAAACCCACAGAATACGATGTGGGCTGTAGCACACATCAATGTTGCAGTAATTCTGTCATGATTATTTTATCAAGTGCATTCTATCATCAGCCAAGTTTGCCTTGCAGTTAATCATTTGGGGCAAAAGGGGAGAATTTAGCAAAAATGAAAACACGCTGCAGGCATCTTGTCAAACTTAACGAACTGCAATTAGCAAAACTGCCTTTTCTTGCTTCAGAGGTGTCAGAATTTATGCTCTGTCTAGACTCACTATTAAAACACTGCCATCACCACATGGCAGCCTCTCATTTTATACCACTTATAAGCAAAACATCCTTTGGCCTATGCTGAGGGATGAGCAGCTGTAAGGGTTTGTGCTCCTCTTGCATCTCTTTGCAACTTCACAGAAAGTCTGTCTCTATTTAAAAATCAAGCCCACTTTATTTTCTCAAATGAATTACTCTGAAAAAATTCTCTATTAAAAATAATTGAGGATGCCACATAGAATTATTTAAGACTTCATTTCTTTTCCAATTACAGTTTGATAGATTCATTTTATATGACATCTATGGACAACACTAAAAACCTTAATTTTCATAAAATACCACCTTAATGTTGATGGAGCCTAATTGAAATCCATGGTGCCACAAATTGCATAGCACTTACCCTAGGAGTAGAATTACCCTAAAACTACAGCAGAGATGTCCACATAGAACTGCCAGAAAAGCTCACACCTCTTTTAGGCTGCAGCAACACTGCCATCTCACAGCTGTTATAGATTCATCTGTCATACTTCTGGCAGTTTTGCATATTAATTTATGGTATTGATTGTGCAGAGCACTGGAGTGTGTAAGCGTTAGCTTTGAAAATGAAATCCATTCAAAATATTTTAGCGATACCTGTCACTTTTTAAACTTACATTGTACTGTCCAGAGTTCTTGCTTATAATATTGATTATTCTGTTAGCTTCTACTATGACTTATTCTTATGGGCATCTTAGAGCTATAAAATAGTATAACATTTTATCCACATCCCACACAGCAGCTTCATAAAGTCTGCCTTCTGCTCCTGCTCATCGGGAATTACAGAGCTCAGGTAAAACCTCATGCAAAATGTCATCTCCAATTCTTTATTTGTTTTCAAGTGTCTTTTAATTAAACATTGAGGTGTGAAAAATGTCAAAATCACCTCTTCATAGATCCCTGAATGCAGTTGTGATTAAATCTTACATAAACAAATAGTTGTCATTTTAATCAACAGCATAAACTCCTGAGAGCTGAAGCAGGAAGCAATGAATGAGACACACTAAACACAGCTGAAATAGGCTGAAGTTGCTGCTAGCTTGTTCTCCAGAAACCATGATTTAGTATAAGTTTCATGGAATATCTAGCATCTGCATATTGTCAAAATATAAACTGATTACTACTTGAGTCTGCCAGAAGCTTGAAACAACCGAGATATAAATTCACACATCCATCATAAAGATATATTAATTTTAAAGCTGTCGAGAAGACACAGATAGAAAGAACTGCATCACTTTATTCCCAGTAGATGAAGAAAAGAAGGAATATCAAAACAGGAGTCTTGTCTACTGTCACAGGTGGGTGGAGCTTGACAGTATTCAAACTCATAGCTAATTGGCATAGAGATAACGAGCAATTCAGGGTGAAGGCGACATAGGAGCAGGCAAAGCTGCAGGAATGAATACACATCCTTCTCGAGTGTGTGCACAGGGCAGCGTTAGACGCTGTTTTGTCCAGACATTGGCTAGCTCTCATTTACAGTCCCATTCCACAGTATTGCAATTATCAGGCAATTTTTCAGACAACTCCCCCCGCCCCATCTCTCATTCCACTCATCATTCTACGAAAAACATTAAACCAAAGAGCAATTCAGCCACTTATGTTTCCTCTATGAAAATCTGGTACTGCAGCTTGAACACAGATACGCTAAAATTATCTTGTTCTGTGACATTTTGCTTTAATTCTGCAATCATTTCTAAACTAACATGGAATTCTTGACATGACCTCTACTCCAAATACATCTATTAATGCTACCTCTATGAATGAAAACATATTAACAGTAATTAACTGCTCATTGTTTTGCCTATCATGTTCATTTTGTTAACATGCAAAAATAACTGGCTTTATTAAAGTATGTTTGAGTCTCTAACTTCAGTCAATAAATCAATATATTGTATTTTCTGGGACTGAGGAGTCAGAATAGCATCATACAATTCTCATGCAAGCAAATTAAGTGTAAATAAGCTACTAAAGCAGACTATCAATTAAAGATATGAAAAAGCCCTTTATTAACCCCAGTTTTCATATTGGTTATTAGGATTCTAGCCAAGTGAACAAGGCAGGTGATCATTAATTCTATTTAAGTAACCTAAGTGCCATCCTCTCACTGTCATGATCCCCTACAAATAAAGCAAGTATGCTAGTTGGTTGATCAGACATAGGAAATGGTGTTCAAAAGCACAACTTTGGTAATCAGGAATGAATTAATGTTCCTACAGTGCTTTAGGAAGCATCCCACAAATAGTTTTATAAAAAATAATCAACTGAGCTATGTTCATGTGCAATAATCAGAGCACTTTATGTTTAAAATCACCACTGCCCATTCCAACAGGAATGATTGCAATTAAAAAGGTGTTAAGAATAATCATAATCTGGTTCAGAATTAAATCCACCTTCATACCATGGCTAAGGATTGTAAATTAAATAGAAGATGACTTCCCACCTGTAAGATTTGTAACAGTACTTATGCCATGATTCATTTAAACCAATGAGCTCATTTAGTACAAGCTGATTAAAAATGCCCTGAAATCCCCCTCACCAGATAACTTCTGTAGCTAGGACATTGCTCTGTTAGAATGAGATGCCAGTTTATCTCAGGGTTACACACAGGCTTCCACAGCACTCTAACCTATAGCAAAACAGTCCACTAACTTACACATAATAGCAGTTAAAGAGGTTAATAGCTATCCTACAGTTAATGCAAAGGACAGAGAGAGCTGTCATTCTTATTGGGAAAATAACATGAGGTCAAAATAAACAAGAATTACTCAATTTACAGGAGGTCAGACTAGCCAATCTGAATGGTCCTTCTTGGCCTTAGGATCTATAAATTTTCTCATGCTTAGATTCAGTTTCCTCTGGCTTATATTCAAGCTTGCTTGTAAATGGGTATTTATTGTGTCAATGATCACACTGATAATTGGATACAGTGCACAGGATAAGGTCTTTTGTCTATAAAAGTCCACAAGATTTGAGCTTATGTAGCCCAAGATGCTTAATTACCTCCACCAAGAATATTTACTTCAAGCAAACACCAAGACACTGTCAGACATCCATAGGGCACGTTTGCTTTCTTCAGTCACAGAGTATAGGTGCCTTCAGATGCCCAATTTTGATTAGCACTCTTGCAAACCCAGCAATCCCACTGTTTTTGGGCCTAGACTGGGATTGTTAAAATGATGTCATAAAATTGAAAGGATAGAAGCAGCCAGAGAGAAAGCAGAACAGTGATTCTGAAGCCAGACCCTTTCAGTAAAGTTAGTGCCTTCTCAGAAATATTGGGCAGAGGCACACAGGTTTTTCCTACGAATACATGATGGATGCAAAGCAGGGGAATAAGGAAGACATTTACTGAGTCAAAGGCAGCTGGAAAAATCATGATAACATCCTTCTTTTAAGTCTGCTTTATAATTTCTTATCTATGGGCAGTAGCCTAATCTGCAGAGCACACTAGCCAGACCAATTAAGACTCCATAAACATCACTCTGAAAAGGAGACTGTCTCCCCAGTAAACATCTAATCTAATATGATCACATTTCAATGCAAAGAGGGAGGAATGAAAAAGGAGAATGCCCATGTTTGATAGATTTATAAATTTCAGTTTTAAAGAACTCGGCATAAATGGATGTAGCTCCACAAAGAATTTCAGCAGTACGGAACATGTTGATGTACAAAACCTTTCATCACTACATAGCTAGGGGTCATTAACACAGAGGTCTCAGACTAGGGCATTAATTTCACTCGCTGTCTAAAAGTGAGAAGTGTACAAAATAAAATTTCATTCCATATTTGAACAGTGGTAGAGTTTGCGCAAGGTCCATGATTGGGAGTTTTGGTTTGGTGGGGAGTTTTGGGTGGTGGTGTGGGGTTTTTTTTATAGTCTACTTATTTTTACCTACTGGAATATGTCCTGCATTCCAAGACAGCCATGTGCAGGTCTGACAAATGGCACAACTGAATTTGTTGCTGTTCACAATAATCAAGCTCAGAATTTACTGAACAGAAGTGCAAAATGTACTACTCCTCCTACCTAGACACAGGCCCATAAAAGCATCCATATTACTTCATAGCCCTGGGACTACAGGTTGCCACTAGCGAACACATCTGGCAAGCAGCACCTACAGTTCTACACTCTTCATAAAACTGTTGCTCATCAGTGTGGTATAGGAAATTTCTACTCGGGGACACTTCTGCTTTCTTTCCATTTAAGCTGTAGTATCAAACTTAACTGTCAAACATTTTTAAGTTCACTGTTCTTCTAGAAATAATAATATTTAAAGATTAACTTTCCAAAGTTTATTCCCTTCCATAGTTCCCTGTTCCCCCTCTTTCCTGCTGGTATTCCACTAAGTCTCAAGAAAGGCAGGTTTCAAAGCTGTTGTAGTGATAGATTTAAATGTCCAGTACTTTGCAAATTCTAAAGATACAGACATGGTTCCCAGACACTACTCAAAGGGGAGGAGCATCTTGTTTTTCAGGAGGTTTACTCAGCATTTCACCTTATTCACAGAATGTTTAAAAGCATTAGATCTGAACACTGTATCATTGGGGTTTTTTTAAATGCTTTGGAGCACTGAGATGCCAAATAGCTAATCAAGATATAAGCAAGAACAGTGCTAAGCAAGAACTAGGGAAAGAAATTTACTTTGGAGTAAATGATCTTTTTAAATTGCCCATCTTTCAAGAAACTTTAAGGATGACAAATTCTCCAATAGCCTATTCCTTTCTAATCATTGTCCTTGTTAATTCTTCAGAAATACCCTGTCAGATGAGCCAAAAAATAAGGGCAGACAGCTCTATTGTGTGATTCATTTGACTTGCTCCCACCATCCATTCTGGATTTTCCCCACAAAAGCTCAAATTAGGGGCATAGCCATTCCAATAGTGTAAATGTAGACATTAGCATTTATTGCATTTTGTAAGCAAGGGAGGTAAGAAGATAGCTGAGCACAGTCACTCGTACTGCTGCCTTTAAGTGCTAGACCACCCATACCCAGATAAATATGGTACAGTGAGTCACTGCCTTTCAGCCTACTTGGCTGAACCAGTTCATTATAATAGCTTATTTGAGTACCTAATAACATTACACCATTTATGAAAGGTACCATACAGCTACACTTCCCACAGAAATAGATCTTTTGATTCAACAAAAGGCTATTTGACCAAGCCTTATAATAACATGAATGTAAATAAATATTTTACTATTTGAACAGGAAAAAAATGTGTAGGTAATTTTATCTAGCTTAATTTTTTTTGTTTTTTAAGATTCTCTTTGAGAAATTAGTTGCAGTGATATTTTGAACGTGTTGGCCAATTGAGTGGGTTTGCAAAATAAAGACAGATGGCAATGGATTACCCAAATGTTTCATTGTGGGAAGCCAGCCATTTGCTGTGCCTCCAACATGATTGTTTCTAAGATCCTACACAGCTCAATTCCCCTACAGCTCACATACCACCTGCTGCACTACTATGGGGTTATATGGTATGAAAAAGAGTGTTTTGGGTGACCACTGTTCTATCAGCTATGGGAACAGAAGAGAATGGTGTGGGAAATCCTATACATACAGTTTTCATGATGAAGTGTGTATGGTCAAGTCCCATTTGCTTTGAAGTCACTATAACTTGATGTGACTTTGAACTTACCGATTTGAAGAAGTTCTTGGTGCCCTCGGTGATCTCTGATTTTTTCCAAGCATGAGGCGAATCAGGACAGCAGCTACTCAGAATTGTACAGAAGCCCTAGTGTCCCCTTCACTCACAAAACAATGCCAGACTGCAACCAGATTAAAGGGAAACTGTAAAACTACAGCCTATGCCTGGCTAAGAGAAGAGTGCAAACCACAACAATAATGAAACAAGCTTTCTAGGATGTCCATCACACACAAAGCAGCAAATGCTCTGGTAGGGGGGTTGGACTAGATGATCCTTCGAGGTCCCTTCCAACCCCTAGAATTCTGTGATTCTGTAATGTGTCTGGGAAAAGAAACTCCCAAGCAATGCCATTGGGAACCAAAATCTTTGTTGCTGCTTTAAAGCAACTACTTTAAACAAATGGAGTTTCAAAACTAATGAATATTGGAATATCAGTTCACATATCTGCTTCTCTTCCACTGCAGCACCGAAAAAGGTTGATTTCAAGGGCTGACTGATAACATAACTCAGCTAAAATTTTGAAGTGGACTGTTCTTCCCATCCTTCTCTCCTTTAAATAGACAGACCAATAGACAGGAAAAAGTTCCCTGTCTCTAAATCCACATTTTATTACAAAAATAATAAAGTAGAAGAAAAGCCCTTAAATATAAGGAAGTCTTGGGTCCACTGAGGGAGACAAAGTAAATAAAAGGCTCAGAAACAACCCCTTGCAATAGCACCAGGGAGGATGACAAGTCCCTCCTGCCTTGCTTTGCAGCACAGCTTCCCTCCAGGTGCTGCTTTAGGTTGACTTAGTGACCTGAGCCAACACCCAAATCCCTCTCGGGGATCATAGCCTCTCCTTCCAGCAGACTCCCTGCCTGACACCACTGCCCTTCTGCCTGCCTTTCCCCTCATTTCTCCCAGAGCTTCATTTCCCTCTTTCCCCAGGGTGACCCAGAGCACAGCCCACAGGACAAAGCAAATGTAAGTATTTTCTCTCACTGCCAGCTGCACCCTCATGAAAAAAATTATATATGGTTTAGTGAGCTGTGAACCAACCACTCATTGCTAGCCTGAGACAAACTTGTAAGTGTTGCTGCAAGAGCGCGAGGAGAAATCCCTTCTCCTCAAGGCTACATCCATTTACATCCTCATTATATCCTCACCTCCTTGATTTTCCCCATGAGCTCATGTTGCCAACTGACTGCAAGCAACTTCATTCTTTGCCAGAGCTGCTGCAGCCAGACTTGAGTTCTTTGTGCCTCAAATTTCTGCATAGTTTGTTCTGCAAATTTCTTCCCCTAAGATGCCACTTTCCATGTTCAGGCATCACTTTATTTTTAGACTGTGATTCATTCCTCACCTGCTTTCTATAGCCATAACAGGCGACAGTCATGTTCATTTTCTTCCCCATAACACTAAATAGTTCACTTACATGCTTTAAAATACTGTGGCTACTTAAAAGCTTTCAATCTGAGCTGTGAACAAACCACACGGGACATTGATGTTCGTGTCTCTGTCCTTTACCATCTCCAAGTTATAGCAATCAACTACTGATGAGCCCGGGGAAGCTCAGAGGAGGAGGTGCTATCGCTGCTCTGCAAGCCAGGGTTCTGCGAAACGCACCCTCACATCCAACAGAGCTTGGTGGGAAAATGGCATTAGTCTATTTCTGTATCTCTTTGTACACATAAGCTCAGGCAGTTTCTATCTTGTTTATAGTACTAGCATTTCTATATTGTATATGCAGTCTCAGCTTCAGACAAAATTCACACAGACTGGTCCCCCATTGTTTTTTTACGTCCTTATATTCACTTATAACAAGGAAGGAGGAAAGAAGCTGTCAAATGCAATAGGAAATCAGGAAAACCAGCTTTACATTTCAATTACTTTTCTATCATTAGTACTGCTTTGCAAATGTCTCCCTTGTAACTTCAGGAAACCATTTAAATCATCACCTTCCTAATGCAGCCATTCCTACAGCCAGGTATCCCTAGTGTGACCATCTTTGCATTAAACCCCTGGAAATCCAAGTGACAAATTTAGAGCAGCTAAGCTATAAATGTATTGTTGCATTAAGGGGTTTCCTGTTGAAAACCAAGAAGCTTGTTTCTTTATTTAGTGATATGACTAAGCACTAGGATCTTTTCATTCTGGTAATTAACATACCATTAGAAATCTATTTTTTGCCAGTTTTACTCATGACCCCCGTGACACTATATGACAATTGGGAAATTTCAGAATAAAACTGTCAGTCAATTCAAACAAACTTTAAAGAATTCCAGAAAAATAAGGGTGCATAAAATGCTGGATTACAAAATGATTTTTTACAGGAGTTCTAAATGTGCAAACATTATTAAAACCAACAGATGTGCAGCTATTTTATACAACATAAAGGCAAAATGTTTTATGACAAGAGTAATGTGAGACTTTCATACAAACAAGACCAAAAAGCCTTACTATAAAAATGTCAGCTCAACTGCAACAACCACCCAATACCAGAAATACTCTGTTCTTTTGGAAGAACAGAACTAACTTGATGATATTGAATTAGCCATTGCCAGTTTTGAATGGGACGGTGAAGTGGAACCCCTTTTGCATGGTGCTTCAAATCTCATTGGATTGTGCCCTGTGCTCTTTGACCATGCAGGCACAGAGACACAGACTCCTTTGATCTTCGTCAATGGTATCAGAGACCACAATACTGTATTTTTACCCATGTTGCAGTTAATCAGATGAAATGAAGAGGATCATTAGGTTAATTAGGAGAACAAGGCTCACTAATGGTAGTAAGCAACAGATTGCACAGAACAGGCTTCAGTGGATAAAATCTAGTGGCAGCTATTGGCACTGAGTAGCCACAATTATTTAAACCAGCCTTGGCTGAAGAAACAGTGAAGTCCAGTCTAGTAAAGCATGTAACCCATGGACAGCCATCCTGACCTCAATACTCACATGCCAAAGCCAAATTCCAGTCTGAAAAGAATTCTTGAAAAAGAGCATTAAAACCTTGTTCTTCAAAACTCTTCCCAACTTGGAGACACTTCCATTAAATTTCATATTCAAAATTTAGAGTCCAAAGTTATCTCAAGGAGAAATTAGAAGTTGCCTAATTTACCGTGCGCAGCTCAGCTTTGACTCAGACTCTATTCTTGATCATTACATTATGCAAACTACTTCATAAAGCTCCATAATCCCCTTAATGCAGCCCACACTGGTTTAAAAATTAAAAATCACAATTGTTTCCATTATCCTTTTAATTGGATGATGGCATGACTAATATACAATATAAAAGTCAACTATTTAATCACACATAATCATCCTGTTTTACATTTTATTCATGCCAGGTATTTCTAAATTCAAATGTTATATTGTCAATTAACATAAAATTTATAGCTTTCAGCTTTTCAGACACACACTACCTCTGAATCAGTAAAATATTGAAGCATGATTGAAATGCATGGTAGGAATGCAGTGTAAGAATAAATAATTGCATACCAGACACTAGATGTTCTAAACATTTCATGTCAGATTGTTGTGATTCCTCTATGCATGCAAGAGAGACAGAGAGAGAACATGATGAGCATTCGCCCTAATAACAAGGCTTGTTGCATTGGCATCAGCTGCAACACTCCTGGGAAACCAAGAAATTCCTTTCTGCTTCTCGTACAAGAGGATGAAGGAAGAAAAGAATGACAAGAGCTTGTACTCAGCAGCACATAAGCACCTGCCTTCCTATGTGATTTGCTGAGCTGATTCCTATGCTAAATTGAATGCCATATACTGTTGCAGAAAAAAAAGCATCAGAAATTCCTCTAGCAATGTTCACTCTTCAAGAGAAATTCTTTCTGGCTGAAGCAATTCCCCATGCAATATTACACTGATTCTGTAAAGATATCATCTGGTATTTTATAGTATTTAAGTGACTGACTACATAAATTATTTGGTTAGAGGAAGAACTACACATGCATTGTAGCAGAGAATATCAAAACAGTACAAAAATATCTAAGATTAAGGTACACAGGCAGTTCTTTCTGGATTGTCAAAGGAGAGGCTGAACGGTAAATTCTTAGTTAATGCTCAAGTGTCTTGTCTGAGTCATTTTCTGAAGCATCTCAACCAGAGCCACTCATTAATTTTTTAATATTTCTTAATAAATATTGATTTGCTAATCATTTTGCAAAAACAGTTCTGTGATTTCTATTTTTTTTTTCCTTTTGTTGTTGTTCTGATGAATTTTCCGTTCTGGCCGAATAAAAAACCAAAAAAGCTTTAGGTTGTTGAAAAGTCATGTTTTGACATAACAGATTTTTTCATTTAGACTTAAGAATTACAGAATGTTTTTAATCTTTGTTCTAAACGTAAAGGGTCAATATTACAGAATGCTTCAAAGTTACTATAAAATATGGTAAACCATTTGAATGGTAGAAAGAATACTAAATCTATAGAAGACATTTATTTGGGGGGCCAATGTACGACACATCCGAAATACTCAGTATTTAATAAGAAGTAGTTGAGTTTTAAGTAATAGAATACAGTTTGGAATAAGGGAAAAAAAGTAATGTTTTTCATAATAAAGTAAAAATAAGTTACATGCAATTTAAATTGTAAAACCATTATAGAAAGCAGTAGTTGTTAATGTCTATATACCATCATTTACAAAAAATAGTAATTGGCTGTGTTATTAGAAATAACTAGTAATTGACTGAGCTGTAAAATTCCAAAGCCAAATTCCTAAACTAAATAGCTGCCACCTACAAAACAGAGATCCACATCAGATGCCTATAATCGAAGTATAATCTGAAACAAAACAGGAAGAGAAAAACCAAAGCACACTACTGAGAAAATAAGATTGCTGAAGACCAGAAATGCCAAGAGTCCACAATATTTGCCAAAGCCAGTTTCTAGAGTAGTCATGAGTTCCCCAGTTGGTCACACAGAGAAATAAACAAAGCTTAGATGCTGCCAGAACTAAGAGAATCAGCTACATAGATGGATAAGAGGTTTGATTGAGTTCATGTTACCAAAAACAAACAAAAAATCTTGCTTGGGTGAGTTACCAGAAAAATAATAGGCATTTCTAAAAGAAACAGTGGAATTTTTTTGGAGGTGATTTTTTGCAATAATTGCATAGCATATATGATTTGTTAATAAGTGAGAATTGCCTTGTGAAGAAGAAGTTTATCCTTCAAGATATTGTAATTAAAATCTGACAATAGCTCTTGCAAAAGCTAAGAAATTTGTTGTACTTTTTATGCTGTAGTTGTGCTGGAAGTTATAAACTGGTTCTAAGAATCACTATGTGAAATCTATGGCCTGTGTCTGCAGGAGGTCAGACAAGACGATCGTAATTGTCCCCTTGGTCCTTAAAACCCACGAGCAGATGGAAATGGCAAAATCTATGGAGCTTCCAGGGCTCAGATTTTACCCTGACATGAATATGTAATGCAGCCTGTGCTTACAGCTCTGTGAAACAGGACCAATGTACAGCAGCCCACGTTCTGATAACTGAAAACAAGGCTCATCGTAGGTCATTATATTCCTGTTCAATACCAACATCGTTTACAAACTAGACCCAAAAGCCAGGATTCTACTTTATTTTTTGATTCCAGTATAGAAGTTTTCAAGTATGTGTGGACATGAGAGAGCCCAGGTCAGGCCCTGTGGTTACAAGGCCAAGTCAGAGCGACCATAGCTTCCCATCACACAGCAGTTACAAATGAGCTGCTTTCCAACCTCCTTCTGCCCTACCCTCTGAACAGACTGAAGGAAAAAAAGGACGTTTTCCTGTGCTTCTGTTTGCACTTACTTACTTCCTCCCCTGTCTAGTGCACTCCCTACTCCCATGTTCCCCATCAGCTGCCTTGATCATCTCTCTTAAAAGGAAGGTGTAATAATTGAACTGAGCTTTTGCGCAGATCAGCTGCTGAACATGCCCTTAGCAATGTCCTCATCAATGTAAAGGCAAAATAGCTCCCCCAAAGTATTTAAACCAAAAAAACAATAAACCAACCCAAGCCTGCTGCACCGGAGTTCTTCTCCTAAAAGTATATTGCAGGAGTTTGGATGTATATTGATATAGTGCCCAAGAAGGAATAAAATGCTTCCCTAAGACTGAAACAAAGGAGTGTCAGCACCACCATGGCGTGAACGAATATATAAATTATTTCCTCATCTTTTCTCTCTTTCAAGTGGGTGGAAGGTGGCCCTTAGCATCCTTAAGTATCTTTGTATAGTTTCTGTTTGCTCATTTGGCTTTATAGGTATGGTGGTTTTGAGAGCTGAAATTTGTTTTGTAGATGCAGTAGGTCTAAATAAGTATTCATAAAGACTTTTGTTTCCCTAGGATTACTCTCTTTTATATACCTGCATGATCTCTACCAGCACCGTTTTACCTTAATTAGTATCTTCTGTACAATTCTACCACATACTGTTGTTTAAGAACTACATATATCATTGACTTCTATCTAAAATATGAGGAATAAAACCAGCGTGGCACCGTCCATGCCGAGTCACAGATGGCTTAAAACTGCTCTGGGTGAAAAGAGCTTTTCTCACAAGTTCTAGAAGTATTCATTTAGCTTAACAATAAGAACAGATTCAGCTTCAAGTTTCAGACACTGTTTGTGTGTTTGGTAGGTTTTGTTTTGTCGAGCAATTTAGAAGTACATTTAATTTTTTAAAAATTTACAGTTCACTCAATAGACATTTTCCCTTCTTTTTGTTTCTCACTTTGCAAAGTCTGTTGAAATGAATAATTTAACTGTTTTCAGTAAGATTTTCAATAGGGAAAAAATACTGTAGAACAACACAAACAGTTACACAGAAGCAGACCAAAAAGATACTTTGAGTTTGGTAAACAAGCACAAAATCAAGTCTGCGCCTCTGCATGAAAAATACATGCAAGTTTTTAATAGAGCTCACATTTCCCTGCTTCTATTGTATAAAGTTAATGCCAAAGAAAAGAAAATAAATTACACCATTTCAATATGAACACCAGAGAGTGCCAGCAACTCTTAGTGCAATTTTCAAGCATTCGAGGGCTCCTATATGCTGCTAAACTGCCATTTCTCAAGAGTGATACCACATTAGCAGTCCCACTGGGAACAACACCCAGAACCTACAGGAGATATCTGAGCAGCCACCCAGCAAGTATCTCATCATATCAAGATAAAAAGGAATTGGGGGGCTCAGGCTTGCCTTTTGCCCAGGACATTCACTGCCAGTTCCACAGGTTATTTTGGTTTGGTTTTCAGGTTTTGCATAAACTGTTCTGTGCCCTGTGCTTCTTTCCCTCTCTTTCCTTAGCTTGGGGCAGAGGCTGGTACAGTGTCTCAGCACTACTGTTCCTCTGGAATTATTCAAGCAATTTACCTCACAGTAAATACATCTAGTTAAGACATTTCTTATTATGCCCAGCATCAATAAATACATTGGTCCATCTTGCATCACTCTGGCTTGCTAGCTTTCTAGATGCTCTTTCATACATAAAGATGTCATAGATGTTCACAAGTCTGGTTTCAGAGCAAAGGGGAAATCTCATTTCTTAATGCCTACTTCTGAAAGTTTAATTTCACCAGCAAATTTTAGCACTATTTCCCATGAAAGCAAGTAAGTGTGGTATGGTGGATTTAGTATCTGCTCCCAAGTGTAACTTTTGTGAAAGCCATTAAAACATCAACAGAAAAGTCAAAGGTTCCTATGCTATGCCCTTGCTAAGGCAGTGCTTCTGTTTCTACTAAAGAAAAAGGAGAGGAGAAACAGTGCCCACCTCTGACCAATATTTTCAAAGGGGCTGTTCTTCAATTGAACACAGAGGACTCCTTTGGAAAGAGCAGATTTGTAAATTAATGTTTAAGTTTTCAGAGCAATAAGGGTTAATTTTTCTGCTGATTTTTTCAAGTCAAACTGACGGCTTCATGTATTCAGGATGAACACAATGGTAGAAATAAGTAATACTGTTAATGGAGCTTATTAGAGTCACATTTAAGGGCCAGTGATGGATAGGTTTCATTGTGCTGTGCATAAAGGGTAGTGAAGTCTTCCTGCCTTGAAGACCTTCTGTAAAGAGAAAAAATAAATGTACATAAACTATCTGACAATCATCAGCTTCTTCTCAGGTGCAGGGAGGAGTTAGTGAATGTAATAGAGAAAAGAACAACAGAAAAGGCTAAGTGAAACAGAACTGAAGAAAGACCTGGTGATATCAAGTGAAAAATATCAAGGAAATACTCAAGCAAACAGTCAGGAACAGGGTAAAGTCCTGTCTGAGCTTCAGGAGGCCCTGCCTGATTGCTTCTGCTACTGCTCCTCCCAGCTGGGCTCTGGCTGGCTTTCCTCTGAGCAACTGACAAAAAAAAGCAGTGAAAGGAGCACAACACAGCCTCCTATCCAGATATTACCCAAGTTAGCCTAAGGAAATCATAAAGCATATACATGCTGAAAATGCCACATATGGTCCTCTTCTAGTTTATAAGCTATCTATACTAGTCAGAGACTTAAGAGTAGTATGAACAGATTTTAAAGAAACAGCTTGGCTGGCTTCCCCACAGAACTGCAGTTGCCCAAGTACTCCTTCTTTCAAAAGGAGGAAGGATTTCCTACTTTTCCAGGCACTACTCAAAACAAAACAAAAATAATAAAAAAATATACATATTCTATGAATCAAAATGATCTTTCTCCTTCAATGGATCCCTAAAGCACCCTAACACTGCATGCAAAAATCTCTCTCTCTCCATTCCAAGGGTGGATGTGTTTACAGGCAAGTGAAATCTCAGCAACTTGCTAATGCAGTAAATTATGCAATGGAAAAAAATGAGGGTGTCAAGATCCAGCTGTAACAGCAGGCACACAAAATGTAGGTAAACAGTTTAATTACCCAAACATTGTCAGCTCCACAGAGAAACTGATGAAAGATTAAATCCCCTTTTTAGCCCCCTTATATTTCCCCCATGTGAACATTCCCCTCCCACAAATACAGCTCCATTCTTAAGTTAAACACAAATACAGCCTGACCATTCCTCCTCAGCTTCACTTTACAACAACCCTACAACACCTCCAGTCTTTCTCCCGATCTTTAGGATGAACAAGTGTGTTTGATGTAAATCAAATTTCCTTTTTCTGTTATGCTGCCAAGTCAAGGAGAAATTATTTCTGTGAAAGCTCTTTGCAGCTCATAAACAGGAGTTTAAGGCTTAGATACTCATACCTCCTCCCAAACGTAGAAGTGCCACATGACCTACAGCAGCCACAGGCTTTGATTTGGTTTTTGATAGAGTGGTAACTGAAACGTAATTAGTTTCACTGTCCTTGCTCCTCACAAGCTACTGCCACTTCGGACAGGTCTGTCCCTTGTACATCTTGCCATTTGTTATAGTCCCTTTCCTATGACTTCCATCAAACAGCAGCAGGTTGTATGCGGTAAGGGAGCAGAGCCAATTGTTCAGAAGAAATAAGGCTAATGGCAAAGTTTCTGCCAAGCTGAAGCAGCAGATTTTACTATGCAAATGGCAATTGCAGCAATTTTTAAAGAGAAAATGTTGACAAGCTTTAGGCAAGGTAGAAACAGACAGAAGAATGTAATTAATTTATTATTTTCCCCTGTAAACAACAGTGTATAGGTAATGGCCCATTGTAAGCATGAATAATACTGAAGCTGCAAGCAACATGGTATAATTTTAACATTCTACAGCCTTTCTGAATCAATCTTATTGATGTTCATCACATCCATAAAGCTCAAAAGAATGGGTTTACTAAACTTAAGGAAAATATAAGATCTCATTTTGCACCTTTCAGTTTCTTCATTATGTTGCCGTAATGTCATCAGTGTAATATATTTCACCCTTTTGCCTCTGTTTTAGCATGCATTTTGTGATTTGGCTGTGATCATACCTGGTTCTTTGAAGCAATAAGATGAGTTGTGAACACTGCTTTAACTCCACTACCACATCCAGGAGAGGAGCACAATGTGTTGGGAGGAAAAACCAATTACCTGCTTTAGGACTGGGCAGTCAACACTAAGAAGCAGAGTATCTTAGCATCTGATACTGGCCCAAGGGAGCTGTGGGGGGTTTAATAGTAAGAACAACAGCTGGGACTGGTAGAAATGGCTACAAGATGCACATGGCTTTCTGGGAATACTTTAGCCAAAGATCTGCCAATTTAGCAACAGGTTACACTCTGCTGAAGTCTGCAGTATAAAATGAGATCCACAGAATTCCATTGTCTCTAGGACAGAGCGATCAAAGAACCTGCTACATCTGCAAACCCTAAACATTGGGGCAGAGCTATTAAACAGCCACGTGGCTGTTCCTGTAACACTGTAACACAAAGGGAAAGAAACAAAACAAAATGACCATGCACACACAAGGAATTGTTGATCTGATGAATTTCGTTTTACTTGAAAAGTTTGTGTTTTACCTGCTAAGTTTTCAAAGTCATCACTGAGCATCTGAAATGAAATTATTCAGAAGTTGTTTGTAACCATATGCTTGCCCTCAATATGCCTCATCTTAGTTTGTAATTCCTTGGGGAGAATTACACTTTTTTTTTTTCAACAAAAACCCCAGAAAACAATGGCTTGGAATCTTGCCACTTTCTTATTAAAAATGAGTATCTACACCCAACTAGTTGTGTGCAGACAAAAAAAATTTATCTATGAATACATAATTTGAAGCACAACAGCATGCAAATATATTCAATAATTCCTCTTGCTTAAGAAGCCTAAGGAAACAGGCACACTAAACAAAAAGTGTGTGAAGCATTCCAAATGCATCCTGCTATGTTTGCAGGGATCACTTAAAAAAAGTTTAAGGGATGAGAATCAGACTATCCATTTCATAATGACTTTGTAAAACAGTTATCCAAAGAGAATGAGGCCAGTTAGATGTTCACCACCAGTACTGCTTACAACAGCTTGAGCAACAGCTGCCCTATCCATCCACCTACTTCTTGAAGGCCCTGTACACTAATCCATACAGCCCCACCATGAAAGGTAGGGATGAACACCTAGGGGAGGGGAAAAGGCAGGAACTGTTTAGCCTAGCAAAAAACTTCACATGTAACTATAGCCTAACAAATTACAAATAAAATATTAACCCCTAAATGAACATTTGGATGATTTAATTTAATTGACTTCCATGCAAGTTTAGATTAATAACTGGTAGATTTTTTATAAATGCTTAAGGAGTTTTAAAGAAGCATTGTGAAGTTTTATTTTTCTTTACTAAATCAGGTATTTAGTCTATTTTTCCAACAGATAATAGAGTGGATTATATAGAATTATAAGCTTTCCATGTTAGGCAATTAACAGTGTTACAGATTAGCCTTCTTTGTACTAGAAGGATGCAGGCATAGCCCAGTGTCTTTAGTGTAACACACACTTATCCAGACAAAAAAAAACAAACAAATGCAGACACATTTCCTAATCGGCAGCTCCTAAGAACTAATGCCTATCAAAGCTCAATTAGAAAACTAAGCTGTGGATCCAGGCTTAATAGAAGTTGTTTATATCCTATTCAAGCTTTTTATTTGTTCTCAGGAATCCAATTGTTGCACAACATTTATATACCTGTTACCTTTAGTAAGTAACCAGGCAAGTCCTGCAGCAATGTCAGACATGTGCCACATTGATGGCCTCATAACTGGGAAGGAAATCCAAAAGTGACCAAAGTCAGGTAACTTCGATCACTTTCTACTGTGCCTTATTACATGGCAATGAAATGTTCCCAAACCTTCACAGGAATCATTCTTATTTAATCAAAATGCATTACACTTCCCAAGCCTTAAGCATTCAGCACGTTTTCAAGAAATCACTCTCATTTAAGGCAGATGGTTATAACAAGGTTTTTCATTTGGATAAAGGTCACTAGCTACAGTTGGACAGGTCATCCTGTGCCACACAGCAAATTGTTTCTTTGATTCCACACAAGATTTAATATCCTGTGAATCAAAGCGTAACACGCTTTTTGTTTGCTTACAAAGAGCTCTAATCACAAGCACACGCCAGAAATTACCAGTAGAACAGACTGTGACTACAGTGAGACAGGAAAACCTCTTTGTCCTAAGAGCTCCAGGCAGTGGGCAGCATCTACTAAGTAGTCATAGCATATGAAAGAAAAGGGATGACTTTGACTACAACAGTAGGATGTCCTTTCTCTGTTGCTCATATCACCACTTCTGCTTTTGGCCCTTTAGGCCTTTTCCCACCTCTGAGTCTCAGTAGCCAGAGACCAAACCAGAAGCACCTAAGTGCCAGGGTACATGTTTTAACCAACATTTCCCATTCCTTCACAATTCAATGGCTCTAACCAAAGAATACCATTCACAATTTCAGTTGGATTGGGATAGCTGGGTCTGTACATGGCACAGGTGAGATAACCAGGCATGAGTTTCCTTGCTTGCTTCATGACCTTCATGTATGTGTTTAGTCAGCCCTGTGAGCCACAGAAACACAGAAATTAGGTCCATAAAACAAACAGATTTCACGTGTGTGTGGGTATTTTCCAGTCTGAATTTAAAGTAAAATATTTATTTAATGCTCCACAAGAAACTCACTATTCTGGCTTTTACTGTTGGGACTGCACTGGAAAAGTGGTTCAAACAAATGAGAGTTTGTGTTGCTCTTCTACAATATCTCAACACTTCCATGAATCTATCTTAATTTTTCTTATCTTTACTAGATAAGACATGAAGGGTAAGACATTTCTCTCCTATATCCTCTATCTGACCAGTTTAAAATGTATTCATCTGAAAAGCATCAACAGAATGATTAAAACTCATGCCAGTGACTATTGTGGTATCAGAGGAAGCACACAGGACATCAGAACCTGATCTAATATCTCCTGACAGTTGTGGCTGATTAAATGCTTAACCTTGCAGGTTGTTTTTTTTTTGCAGTTGATGCAAAATGAACTTGAGAACCCTGCTAACAAAAGCAAAGATAGAATTCATCTCCAGATATTGCAGCTGAAGTAAGAACATTTAAGCTTCCATGATCGTTTACTACCAGACTACTGCCTCCATCTTCCGCACCCACAAAGAACCCCTGTGCTGTTAGCACTCCTTGGGAAAATTCCAGGGAAAACACACCAGTGGAGGTAGCCGAGTCTGTCCATACAGAGAAGCCACAAACATTGATAGAGTCTTTGCAGTGTTATCAAGCCCTTCAACAAAGTGCATTAACACTTGGGTTAGATACTAGAAAGAACTGAAATATAACTGCAAGAGAAGGCTTTCTAAAACTTGCCATATAAATGCAGTGGGACCTGTTTGTCAGGAGCTGCAAATCCCACACACGTAGCTGCATCTCCCTCTATACTTCATTTTAGAGCCCATAACTGTGAACACCAAGTGCCTGTTGTGAAGCTGAAGGCACAGAGGTCTTCACAAGCAGAAAGCCAAAAGACACCTCCTTTGACTACTGCTAAGTGCAATAGAACTGAAACCCATGGCAATACACAAAAAAAGTAAATGGTTTCTAGCAGGATGGCATACAGAGTCTTAGGAGCTAATTGGCCGTAAATCACTTAATCACAGAAAACACCAGGACAGCAGAATAGAGTCACAGTTTGGAACAATTTAGCAAAAGATAATAATAATCCTATTATTTCATTAGCAGTGTTCTTTAATGAACTTGTATTCAATTTCAAGGTTTTACATTCACAAAGTATTCTAGAAGCCTCAGCTACACTCAATCTTCAGACATTTCATCTCAGACATTCCACAAGCAATCACTGATCTAAATTCCACTTGAGTGATTCTTTACAGCATAGCATACTTAAAAGGTATCAAAGTATTAAATATAGTACAACAAACACCAGTATTTAATTCTGTTATATAAAATATTTTCATCTCCATTCAAAAGATAATGTAGATAGCAATTATGATAATAGTGCAGATTATACACTACAACACCCATAATTTACCTGCTACAGTTTTACCAAGAGAAGGATTCTATAAGTCTCCATACTATGTGTCTATTTGCAAATTCACTGTTCAACCTGCTCTGTCTGATGTTAAATGTATTCATACATATTCAAATGAAACTGAGAAAAATAAGTGTATGACCATGACTGCCTATTAGAATGCATGTCTCACAGTAAATACATTAACAGTGAGCTCTTGGTTATTAGTATTACCAGGGCACTATTGAAAAGAGGAGTCTTGTTAGCCTCACTGTTCTGGACAGTTTCCAAGGCTGGTAATTGCTTTCTACATACTACTTGAATCATCCCTGCATTTAAAGTCAAGACCTCAAGTTCCCAAATACTAAAGAAGACTTTCCACCAGCTCACTGGAGGGGCTATCGTGTGTTAAGTGACTTACTATAGTACAACAGAAAGCAGTGTCACAAGCCACTGTAGTGTATATTGCAGAGATCAGAAGTCTCTAAGCACGATTTAGAGGTGGCAGTCTGCAATAGATTTCTAAATTTAGATTTCAAAAAGGAAGAAAAAAAAAAATGCACCCTCAGTTCTCCCAGACAGCCATCCTTAAAATTTCTGCTATTGAAATAGAAGTACACCCACAAAGAAAAGGGCTTGAAAAAACCATCCTATCCTTAATGACTCACTGGACACTCACCATATTGGTCTTGTTGATTCATGCTCTTGATTAGTTTAGCCTCAACATGGAGGAGGAAAACTAAAGGACAAGAGAAAGAGAAAGATTTCACACTTCTCTTTCAAGATTTCTTGTTAATCTCAGGGCTTTTTTTATTATTTTCCTCAGTTAAAAAAAAACAAAAAACAAAAACAAAGAAAATGTCCTTGCTCCACATTGTCTAGGCATCAGATTCTGTCAAAGTGATGTGCCTCTAGGATTTGTTACAGAAGTTGACACTTCAACAGGTTTTAAAATAAATTTTAAATAAAATAAGCTTGAAAAAGAAAGAGATTGCAGGGAATAATCCTCACATAGATGAACGAGGGCAGCAACACTGAAGCTTTCAGAATAAGTAAATTTCACTTGAGCTAAAGATCATACGTATTACTTCTTTAAGGCAGGAAAAATTCACTACTCACAGAAAAAAAATTCCTAAGACTATTTAGAGCAGCCCATTTGAGCCATCTGTTCGTCCATGCAGAATGGTTCATGCAGGCTAATCCTAGAAGTCAGGACACTTCTAGAAAGGAGAAGCAACAGCATAGTTTAATATACCTAATGTAATTATTAAGCCTCTCTTGTATTCCTGTGCATTTATAAATACTCCTTTTTTCCTCCCTGGTGTTTGCCAAGATATTTATTATTTCTACTGTCTCTTCGTAAAGGCTTCAGAATTCATAAGTTCACTTATGTTGACCCACATCAGACATCTGATGATTAAGGGAGTGGAACATCTCCCTTATGAGGAGAGGCTGAGGGAGCTGGGTCTCTTTAGCTTGGAGAAAAGGAGACTGAGAGGTGACCTCATCCATGGTTACAAATCTGTAAAGGGTGAGGGTCAGGACGATGGAGCTTTTTACAGTAATGACCAACGATAGGACAAGGGGCAATGGATGCAAACTGGAGCACAGGAGGTTCCATGTGAATATCAAGAAGAACTTCTTTCCTGTGAGAGTGCCAGAGCACTGGACCAGGCTGCCCAGAGAGGCTGTGGAGTCTCCTTGGCTGGAGACATTCAAACCCCGCCTGGATGCGTTCCTGTGTGATGGACTCTAGGTGACCCTGCTCTGGCAGGGGGGTTGGACTAGATGATCCTTCGAGGTCCCTTCCAACCACTAGAATTCTGTGATTCTGTGATCTCCTGTAGATACACAGCATTAGTTCAGCACAAACCATGCTGACCTCTGTTTGTTTTACTTAGTGAGCCTCAGAAAAAACAAATCAAAACACTAAGGGAACTCACTTCCTGTGTCTGTGGAAGAAAGAGAATGACAGAAATGGTTGACATTTTCTATCAATTTTTTCCTTTAGCAAAGAGTGGGAGAGGAGATTTCTAAAGGATCTTTACTATATCCCATGCAAGGAAATAATTGCAAATATAAAACCATGAATTAAAAAAGAAAGAAAGAAGAAATTGTACCCAACAATTTCTTTGGGAACCAGTGTGAAACATGACCCTTATCTTTTAATGCCTAGCATTTCCAAAATTCATTTAAAAGTCTGCAGACCATGTCATTTTGAGTAGTACTTTCAGAAAAAATAAAGCCTCTTTTAGACCAAGTATACAAACCTCTGCAGCTAGTTCAAAAATTTAGCAGTACCTATGTTCTGGAGCTCTAGCATAGTAAGAAAAATTCAACTCTGATTTCTAGATACACTTCCTGGCTACCTGGAACTACACCTCTGAGTAAAAATAGAAGGAATTTACGTAATATTTGGTTGTATATAAGAAGACTTAGTATGTGGATTGACAAAAACTACGCCAAATACACATCCCTTCCATTACAAAGAAAATTATTGATTTTTCCCTTGTTTGTTTCATTTTCTCCCAACTTTATCAAACTAAGTTATTATCCAACCAGGACAGCTGCTGCTCAGAGCAGCAACCAGAAGCAAAGCATTTAATTTGCTAATAAGTATTCAGGATAATAACAACCACTGTCCTCCCAGCACATCTCTCAAAGGGGAAAAAAAAAGTGCATGTTGTGGGAGGGGAGAAAACGCACTTACTCACTGACGGCCAAAATGCAACACCAGAGCAGAACCCATAGTCAGCAAAGCAAAAATGAATGTAAAGTAGCAGTGCAACTATTGCTAAGCTCTTATTTTCCTGAGATCGGAAAACGTAACAGCCTTTTTTATGTATGTGCATGCATATATGCACACAAATTTTAAAGCTCACTTACTCTTCTACAAAAGTCTTTGCAGGCCTCATAACCTAACCTCTCTCTTCCTGTCCCCTCCCCAAGACTTTCTTCCTTTTATTTTCCTGTTTCAAGTAGGACAAGCTCTCAGTAGAACAAAACAAGCAGAGAGCATCATCCTGAATTTTGCACACTTAGTAAAACCTCCATGAGCATCAGCAAGGATACCCATAGAATCCCCCATATGGCAGTATGCAGCTGTATGCAAAGAAAATACTCAGTTCTCTGACATGCTACACCAGAATTCAGAGTTCTCCATTTGAAACATGCACTCTCAGATTTTGCTTACTATTTTTAAAATGCAAAAATACACATTTTCAGAGGAAACCACTTTTGAGAGGACATCACAACCACTGAGACAGATTTCTTGAAAAACAGCATTGCCTCCTGAATAGGAGTTTTTGAAATATCTGTGACAATAAACTGTTAAGAAGACCAGGCATTAGATAGCACTACACCCCCCACCTTCCCCCAGTGAAAACACCCTGCTTAACAGCTTGCTTAACAGTTAAAAAACAAACAAAACACAAAACAGACCCAAATACCTCTGGGTTTCCAAGTTCTGCTTTGCCCACCATTTGGTGTAGCATCCAGGACTCACCTGAAAGTAATTGAAGCTTTTAGGCAGCTAACCAATGCCTTTTCTTTGAATACTCTGATGGGTTTGCACCTGGGGAAATACTGGACCAGCAAATTAACTCTGTAACTGCCACACTACTTAGAAGCAACTGTGACACCAGCTTTTATCAAAACTTTCTGTTCTATTAAAAAGTGCCCCATTTCCCCCAGCGCAGAAGGCGATCAGGACTGATGGTTCCACTCTCCTTGGAGAGATTTGCATTTCACATGCTGTGACATTAGCCTGTGTTTTTTCCTTATGATGTTGCTGAGAAGAAAAAAGGAGAACTTGGTGCAATTGATACATTCTCTTCTCCAAATACAAAAGTACTTGTCAAACTATTGCCTTAAAGTTGGAAACATTCAAAGAAGCTAAATTTCCTACCTCCAAATGAGGCACCTACTTATTTCATGAAGAATAAATCAAAGATGTATATTTTCTTCTGAAATACAGAGATTGGGCTATTCTGATTCATTCTTGGTTTTCACAATAGTGATGAGACAATGACAAACTAAATGCCCACGTGTCTGTCCTTATGCCTTGTAAGATTCTATCTTCCAAGAGAAAACATCAGCTGAGGGATGCATAATGAGAAGAATGGTTACAGAGCTTACAGTAGGTTCACAAAGTCCACAGAAAAACAAATCTGAATTTATGGCTGTTGATTTGGGCCTTTTCTGTAGGATTTGTATGTGAATTGATAAACTGAGGGATGTTGTGTTTAAGCACACTTCTAAACTGAACACTTCTAACAACAGCAGATGCTAAATGAAGTCCCAGCGTAGCATCATCCAACTACTCCCTCTGCCGTGACAGGGCGTCCAAAGTTGTTACAGTCATTCTCAGATCAGCTGCAATGGGGCAAATCCCCTCCATCAGGAATAACTATTTCTACATCTTTCCATGGAATCCAACTGGCTGAACTTTCGTAGCACTGAAAGAATCTACATCTGAGGAGCCAGTTAAGGCATTCTTCTTTAATAGTAACTCAGAAATTAAATGGGACTAATATGTAGAAAGAAATAAGGGCAACATTTTAATAATGACTAACCCCCAAACTTCATATTGCAAAATATTTCAAAAATCTTATGTGACATGGAGGGCTATATTGTAAAATGGTTTCACAACGGTTTTTGAAAATTTGCTCTGTATCTTTAATCATCGCAAATAGTGAACTTGCAGCTTAGATGGCCAGAGAAAATTAGCCTCCTAAGGGTGTAAGTGGACATTCCCTTGGGACTGATGAAGTCACCCAAGCATGTTAGGTGCCTGACTCTACTGGGAGCAGACTCCCAGACTACGTACGCAAATTCCATAAGGTGCCTGTCTGAATCTTTTCATGTTTCTAAACGCCTCTGTGAGTTTAGCTTTGGGTACAGTAAGAAAAAAACTCACCAAATCCAAAGTCAATTAAAATGAGGCTTCCAATTGGTGTTTTATTTTAATTTCTTTTTACATGCAAGTGAAAGGTATAATGCCTTGCCTTCTTGAAATGAATGTATTCTAGAAGGGCAAAGCATTGTATCCTACACTTTTATTGGATTGGATCTCAGAACACTCTCCAACAATAATTAATGAACATCGCCTCACTGCTCTTCTTTAATATAGATAAGCATCAGCAATATTTTACACAGCAGGGAATAGGGAAACACAGGTGTTAAGTGGCCTGCCCAAGGTCACATAGCAAGGCTGTACCCAGAGTTAGGAATGAAATCAGTTCTCCTTTGCAAGACACCCATCTACAACTTTTAAAAATACTGTTGAATGCTACTTGTCTTAAATTACTAAGCCCTGTAAGTGCTTAGATGCAATGTGTGAACATCTTTAAAATCATTCTGAAGAGAAGACCCTCAATTTAAGTGTCCTGCTCCTCTGAAGTGGGGTGCAGAGCTAAGGGGAAGGACTCAACAGTTGTCCAACAGTGCTGTACCATCCCTTTCTTGTACCTAACTGAGCATTTGCCCTGGCCCAGAATCTATGCATAGAATAATGGGTAGAGCAGAGGAAAATGAGTGTGCTAAAATATAATATATCATATATATACCCAGTAATCCTTCAAAAACTAAGAATTTTGGACTGTATTGATTTTCTATCACACCATCCTGCTAGTGAGACTCCTTTCTTAAATGTGATATTAATGGCCACAGAGCAGTGAAGGGTCACTGGAAGTTGTGAGGAAATGGCATATTTGGGGGCTTCACTCTTGTCTCTATTTCTTGGAAATGGGAGAACAATCTACACAAAAACAAACAAACAAAAACCAAAACCAGACACGTGTCTGTTACATTTCCTCTCTCCCAGACAGCTTTCTGATCTATATTATTAATATAATGACCTAGCTTGTTCCATTCTTCAGTTGCTTGTCACTTGAATTTGGGAAACTTCAGAAGGCCAAAAATGGATAAAAGGAAGCCAGTAATTACCAGAACCAAACTCACTACCTTACTAGTAGGAAAGGTAGCAAACACAAATTATCAAATATCTGTCTATCTATCTATCATCTATCTATCTATCTGTTTAGTTAAAGAAAAGGGCTACAGACTAATGACAATATGCTTCTGTTATGTCACATCAAAAGTTATCATAATCACCAGTTTTAATCAAAATTTTTCAAACAATAAGGAATATATGTACTCCTTATGATCTTCCAGTCACATTCTTTGTTAGCTGCACTCTTCCCTGTTACCCAGATAGTGCTATATTGATGTTGGTTGTGCAGTGCAAATGGGATGAAAGTTGGACAATGGTAAAGCAGGGAGGTTTTGTTTTAGCTGCTTCCCAGTTACCAGGTAGTTTCTGATATCCAGGTGTTTCGTTCTTTAGCAGTTCCATGATATCTTTCTGCAGTTCCTCAACAAATAACAAGACTAATTAAGCATCACTCTGAAAATTCATAATCTCCTGGGGGGAGAAATGTTCCCAAATACGTTGGAATTATTTAGTTTTCCACATTAGGAAACTAAAAGTGTCGGACAGAGGGCTGAGTTTTCAGCTTATTTGAGCTGAACCAGACTGTAGCTGTTGGCATTATTTACCATTGTTTACCACAAACTAAAACTTTATTCACAGGAACAGTTTTTCATAAATACAAGTAGAGATGCCAAAATATTAGATTTAAGCCCTATTGCCTGTAACTGAACTCTTTACGAATAAGGATTACTTGCAAGAGCAGAAGGTGTCCACAGAGACCACTAAATCAAAACACAGACTCAAAACCAAAAAGGAATATATTACAAGAACAGGAGGAAAGTAAACAGGGCAGACATTAGGAGGTGGAGAAGAGTGGTAACAGAGTTGCATCTCCCACATTCTCAGCTGTCTATAAGGAATCAGCTTTACCTATTGCTGTTAAGAAAGTCAGATTATTGCCCTACTAGGACTATCCCATGCTCTCATGCCTTGTACCTTGCAGAAGTCCTCCAGACATAAGCTATCTCCTCACAAGTATATTAGAAGTAGGTGTGAGTGCAAACAACTTTCAGCAGCTTTCTGATGGCAGACTTTCTCCCAATCAGGAGAATTCCCCAGTACACTTAGATCACTTTAAACAGACTTTGCACTGTGTGATTACCACTTGTATGACATAAATTTACCTAGCAAATTTAAGAATTTGGTGTTGTATTATGAAAAGATGTGAATCATCAAAATGGAAAGCTAAAAAGCCTTATAGGTATAGAAGACAATAAAAATTAAACTTGTCAAATCAAACAGGTTCACAGATGTTACATTAGCCTATTCACAGAAAATAAGTCCTGCAGATGTTGAAAAGATCATCTGTAAAAGGGTATTATTTGACAAGTAGTAAGGCAATTAGAATAAGAAAAATGAGGTTAGGGCAGTTGCATTTCCATCCTTCATAGTTTTGTTTAAACTGACCTTGTAGCTGGAGCAGGTACTGAATCCAAAACATAATGATCACAAAATGTTTTTTACAGATTTTTAGTCATTACCAAGCTCCCTTGAATCTGAGCATCCATTAATTAAGAAACTACAGGAAAGTGAAGTGTGAGATAGGACTGTGTAGAGAAAGTGGCATGCTGCTGGTCTGTCATCCTGGCTGATGTCATATCCATTCTCTAGGCATCTCATCTTAATGACAAAAGAGGCACACTTCACAATGAGAAGAGTCTTCCCACAGCCAAACTGGAAAACTTCTGAAAGAAGTAATGGACCTTACTTTGTGTGTGTGTCTGGGTTTTTCCCTGATGAAAACAAGGTCATGGAGTGGAAAGCAAGTAAGAGGGTGTGAAAGCATACCTGAACCTTCAAGTTAAGAAATATTCCCAGGTCCTTCAGTTTAATTTCAGCTAATGATAATTCATCATAAGTCACAAGCATTAAAAGAACACATGTATAACTTATTTCTGATAAAATATTTAATAAGACTGTACTAGAAACCCTAATTACGTGTGGAGAGTTTAAAGTGAACCGTCCAGATTGTATAGTGACAATTAACCATCTGTGAGTAGAAGCCAAAGGAAAATAGCCTGTACTAAGGAAGAAATAGCAATGGCATTTACATTATTTGCATATGTTCTGATTATTTGTAAATCAGGATTGGGAAATAGAAAAGCTATTAGCTCCAGGTAGGATCACTGGGCATTTGTGTTTATATCAAACACTTAATTCTGAGGCAATATACGTAGGTGTAGGTGGGAAGGAAAGTCATCCAGTATTTAAGGAACTAGATAAATACCACAAAACCAAAAGAAAGCAACCTTATATCTACAAGATTAAAAGTTTCTCTTTGAAGTGTAACCACACTGACACAATTATTTGTTTTGGTTATATTTGAAAGCATTGTATATTGACACTGAGCATTTCCTAAGAAGAATTTTAAATGAATGGTGTCTCAGCCTCTTGATTACTTCTCACTGGGATAATTCAAAGAATAATGGTTAGTAACAGCGCACCAAACTTTGCCTGGAAGGGTAATCAGAGCAGAACCATTTACCCATTCTGTATAAAGAATGTTTCTTACCTCTCATCGACTGCCCAGTGTTTGATTTAAAGCAGGGATTTTTCCTCAATTTGATTTGCAAAATACAATTGGCAAGATCAAGAAAGACATTTTATCCTTTCTTATTCCTATGGAAAATTCCAGCCTTTGTACCGCCTTCAAACACAGTATCATATTCCTTTCATCAATTCATAATTCAAATAAGGCACCCTTTCTTCTCTATAGGCTTACACTGCGACAATACACATTAGTTAGAGATGTCAATGTATGTTTTATTACAAAAGTCAAACCAGGCTTTATCCATAATTTTCTAAATCTCATTAAAGGTTCTTTCATATTGCAGATAGGATAAAGTAGCACTTTAAACTTTATAAATCTATTTCCGCTAGTACAGGGAATCTATTGCCATCTGTAGTTACAGAATATGACAAAGGAATGCCTTGGGGGTGAGTCTGTTCCAATGCAGATAAGGTGGCCTGCAATGAATCACTGTCCTCTGGAAGTGACTAGCTTGTTAATAAAAGGTCAGAGATCATAGCATCACTATTTCTCCTATTTCTCCAGCAGAAAGAGAAGCAGTGGCTGGATTTTCTTTATCACTTCCTTTTTTTTTTCTCCTCACTGAAGTACTCTCAAGTATCTGTTCTTGTTCCTACTGTCTCTGTTTTGTAGATGAGCACTGCCTTTTGAGACAGCACAATTGCATAATGTATTTCTAACTAGGTAGGAGTACTATAGAATTGGATTGTACAGATTCAGACTTCTTTGCAGGATGTGATTCAATTTCACTTTTGTTGTTAAGAACATGCATTTCTCAGTAGCACAAAGCCTTCTTTTTCAAAATTAGGCTAATACCAAAAGATGTGCCTTGGAGGACATTTTTAATTAGAGATTATCCTCTAGGCCTGTCAATGATGGCAGGTTTATTTCTCTTGACTAATTCCACTGAATTTTCTGAATGAAAATATAATAATGAAAGTTTCTGTCTGTAACTTACCAATTTATATGTGGCAGTCAAGGTTATGTTTCCATTTAAAACTTGCTTAGCCTCAGGCTCCAATTCAGTAAAGAACCTTAGATCATGACTAAGTGCTTTGCAGAACCAGCATTTTGGTGGGGGCATCTTGGCTCAGCAGTCATTTCACAAGCTAAAATTCCATTAACACTAATCAGAGCTAGTTAACTCTTCTCATATAAGTTTGTATTTGGCCAGGAGTCTGGCAATATCACAAATCCCCAGATATATTTTTATCATGATAATCTACCTAGTGAAGTTTGCAGTTAAAGATTTTAAGGCAGCCATTCATGTATTTAGACTGAAGACAGTAAGAGCTGTAGCTACCTAGGAAATATTTCCCAACAGCATAGTATATAATTGGTATAACTCTGTTTAAATTTATTAAATACACTCTAGGGAGCCTGCTCCCAGAATAAAACAATCCAAAATAAATAGACAGTCAGGTCCCTGAGATACTCCTTATCATTGCATTTTACAGCAATTCTTTTTCAAAGTGATCCAAAACCAGCAGGGCTGCAGAAGTCAACCTGATAAATGGAAAACCTTCCCTGTGAAACCTTGTTGACTGACAGATGGGACAGAAGGGGATATACAGCAGAGCTAGGATTCCAAATAAAGCAGTTGGTCACTGCTTAATGGATTTTATCAAGAGTGGAGGATTAAATTTCATTAACCTATACAGACACAGTAGGTACAATTCACCTGAGCAGAGCAGTACATTTTATACAGTAGCAGACTTACAAGATTGTTGAAGTGTTGTGTGGGTCTTATCCTGATATGAATTTCAGTGAAGAAAGGGAAATAATAAAGGAGAACCTTGAAAGGCAGTTTCTCTCTCCTGCTTTTCAATTTCCTTGTTAGAAACTTATATTACATCCCCAGCTCCTCTGACCTCATTCTACCCCTAGAGAAATCTTATGATTTTAAAAGCATCTTCCTAGGCTGGCCATCTATTTATTATGTAAGTAGAGAACATACTCCACATAGTATTTTATGCTTCTGATATCTAAGAACTGCTGCCACAGAAGGCCAGCCTGTCAGTCTAGCAAGGAATTGTAGAGAGAATCTCTTATTAAAGCATCCTTTAGTTTCAGTACAACTGTGGGATGAATCAATTGGAATAATAGTCATAGACCCTTTGCAAGACAAAAAGGGTTAACACTATTTTGGGACTGTGTTTCTCCTTTCTGTGCTTAGCTTCCTCTAGCATCTTGGGACATTCCTCTGAATTGATCTACACCATGTAACATATCACAGTCTGAATCTCTTTTGCAATCATAGCTGAACAAAGTTGGTGCAAAATTTTAACGGTATGATTTTGCAGCAATTTCACCACCTTTGCGTAGATGACCATACCTGTATGAGGGGTAAAGATATACAGTGAAGCCAAATGAAATTCTCCTACACACAAAATGTTGACTCTGAAATACACATATTTTCCACAGAGGGAGATATCCCTGCCACTTTTCTACTAAAAATTTTAGAATACATTTGGAATTCAGGGGAACATGCATTCTCTTCTACGGTAGGCTCAATTCTCATTTATACAATGCTCCATTTATACCAGTCTGTCAGCTTAAAGGACCTTTGGAGTAGGAGTAATTACAGTTATGCACACTTCATGGCCCCATTATTCTGACAAAGCGGTGTAAGGAAGCTCCGATGCAGAAGAAAATCAGGTCTACTTATTTTTTTAATACAGTGACTTTAATATAGTTGTGTTTCTCTTCAATTCTGTCTATATATCTCAGTCCTCTCCTGCGCTTTTGTTTGTTATTTCTATTGCTTGATACTATACTCAGTCTTCTTGGAGTAATGCATCTTCAATAAAATATGAGAACGTTAGGGGTAAAGAGTATGCTTTTAATTCAAGTCACATACTGAGTGACAGGGGAATGAAAGCCTATGTGTTTTGAACTTATGCCATTTCCATCTTTTCAGATGTGCTTGTGGTTCTGCTCTAACTACAGGCCTGTTCTCAGTATTTTATTTATCAAGAGCAACTCCACATTCACTGCATGGTGGAGATGTTCTTAACTTGGCTCCTGTGACATCTCATAGTTTTGAACTAATTTGATTCTCCTTTCTGGCAATATTCCCTGCTTTTGTCCTCCCCAGTTTTAGTAACAATTAAACTAAAGAAAAAGGTTAGTTTCTCTCCTCTAGTAATTTTTCTTCCATAAATCACTTACAAGGACGTAAGTTGTTGTACTTGATGGAAAATCTTTTGGACTTTTTTTAGCACTCATCCCATCATATTGCATTTTGGAAAGTTCCCTAAAAGGACACATACCCTCCTGGAGATTCATACAGAGAAGCCCACACCTACACAGCTGATCTCTATTTTCACAGGAAAGTCTGTAACAGCTAATGCTGTCAAAAGAGAGAATATAAACCCAGTGTGTGTCAGGGAAATAAAGGTCAAAGTGATGGGACTTCCAATTTCAGCAGTAGAAGCCGTATCTCTTAAAGTAGTGTCAAAGGATAGTGGGGCTCAACCATGTCAGACTTTGTACATCAGAGCCTATCAGAGAGACTTCAGTGCAGGTAGAAGAAATAAAGACTGCCTCAAACAAGCAGAGCAAAAATGCCATGGTAGCAAAAGTCAGGTTGGTTCTGCAAAGCTGGGTTATTTGATGAAAAAAAAAAAAAAAACAATAAAGAAAGTTATTTTCCTTCTTATTTGCCAGTGCTTTCTAAAGAAGAATAAGATGCTGTGCTAGAAGCCTATTAGTAGCAATTGTGATTTAAATATCTGTAGGAAACAGGATTCAGATTCAAGAATGAAGGGCATGAATTCTACAAGGCATAGTTATAGAAACATATTTTTGTGATGCAAATATAATGCATGTGAAAGCTTTGCTTCCTGCAGCATCTAAGGGCTCACATCTGACAATTCTGCTAAAGTGCAAGGTAATTAATTATCATGCCAGAAAATATTGTAGTGGTGCTCCCCTTCTGCATCTTCTGTATGCAGGCAGTTCCACACCAGTTGTTTCAGTTGTCCCTGTGCAACATTCGACTTTCTGAAAGTGGCCTCCCAAATATAAATTAATATTTCAGATTAAAGTTTAAACCTGAACGGAAATGTATTGTTGAAAGACCACTGCTTAGAAGAGATTCCAGGGTAAAATGGAGTATTAATGTTAACCTCATACTGTATGAAGAGATAAAAATCTTTTTCCTGTGCCCCAGTTCACTGCGGGTTCCCTTTTCAAAAGCTTGCTAGCTGCATTCTGGAAATTAATTTCCTCCACACATGGTAGAGGAGGGAAAAAAAGGATCCATCTATGTACTTGTACTGCAACATTATTAGACCATCTAGTATAAGGCAGGAAGATGGTACACTTGATTCAGATTCGTACTTCTGAAAATCTGGAATTTGATGCAAAGTGAAAAATGAGTGTGAGCTTTAGTAGCCACAGTGAGACATCTCCATTACGCGGTAAGATTCAAGTGCCTAGATGTCTGCATGGATCCGGTTTGTGGTGTGTCATCAGCACTGTTCTCACATCTGAACTGTTTCTTAGTGCAGAAAAATCAATAACAATGGCCTTGATTGAAGACATTTCTACAGGATTTTTAATTCCCAGTCATCCCTTCTTAGGCTAATAGGACTTTGTAAGGAATTAGCAGGTTAATTCCAGAATTTCCTATTCCACTTAGGAGATCTGTCATCTTGAATGACCTCTGAGCATCAAGGCTCTGGCGCTCTACTGTGCCATACTATCATGGACATTTATCACCTACCAGAAGAGAGGATTTAGTTCAAAAGACTTGTTACATGTTTCAACTCTTTAAAATAAATTTAGTAATATAAATATGGAACCAATTCTCTTTCAGAAGGCTATCTACAAGGATAACTGCAGTTTGCTGAACCAGGCCACGCATGAAACATTTAATATGTGGGACAAAAGTAAGACAGGAGTGTTGAACAGGAACCAAAGGATTTGGATGCATGAATCATACTGAAAAATGTTTCTATTTTGATTACTAAGTCCCCTATTGCTTCTTTTTCTTTCTTCTAAGCAAAATAAATACAGAAATGTTTCACTTACTGTAGCACTATTAATATGCATGGCTAGACTAGCAACAAGTTACCTCCTTGCCTTGGTCTTCCAATTGTCCCCTTCTTTACCAATTCTTGTCACTACAGCTCAGTTTGATTGTTACAGAGCATTCCCCACAATGCTGTGATTTCAAAGTAATGTCTGACTACATCCATAAATTACGAACCGCTACACATGCTCTGGTATCTCTGGGGGAAACTAACCAGTGAGTTTACATAACAATGCTTTGCACATGGAAAACAACTGAAACAAATAGATGCAACTTAAACTTGCTGGTCAATTCCATTTTGTTTCGTGTGTCTGAACTGTTCAGCTCAGACAGGACAGCAGTTGCAGGCAGAATTTTCAAGGAGAATTCTCTGCTCGCCATCTTCAAGATGTCCCTCCTAATCTTGATGTTTACTTTTTCATTGACATTTATATTGATAAAGGGACTTGTCTGGTGTCCAAGGTTCTAAAATGGATAATTTCTGCATAACATGCAAGCAATACAGAATATGTTCCATATGGTATTTCATCTAGCAATACTGCCATATAAATACACATTATGGAGGTGCTCTCTTCATGGTGACAAACGGGGTTTCAGGGAGAAAGAAATCCACACAATGGCAAGATCGTAGTATCAAGAATTTCCTAATGAGCGTACAGTAAACAGAAGAAACAGAAGAGAAAAACTGGGAAATAAGTGCAAAAATAGTTGCATTGCAGTGCTAACAGATTGAATGAAATGTGGTGGAAAATGCAACAAATTGGGAAATAAATATTGAACTTCTCAGCTGCTCAGATAGATATGACTAATATTTACAAATTGTGAATGTATCTAAGTCAAGTTAGATTGCAGAAGATAAAATCCTAGAAAAGACAAGGCTTTAGTAACTTCTTTACCAGTTAGCAGGTCACTCTGGTCCCTGCAGTCTTTTGACTTGATCTGCTAACTCACAGATTGCTTTGACTTAGGATTTTACTTCATTTTACATTCTCCTAGTGACATTTTACATTTTCATAGTGCAGAAGCAAAGTATGCAAAGGTGACATCATAGACATTCATGAAACAGTTTAACATGCTTTCACTATATGGATATAGAAATTTTAATAAACTCATTTATAAATGATTGTCTCTAATGCTAATGTACAATGCATAAAGAAATCTAATTAACCATAGTGAGTCTACTAGCACTTCCACTGTCAGTCAACAGAGCTGCACTATATGATGAAATTATTATGTGTGCTATTTGCTCTATACACAAATTAATTGACATTTTGGATAGTTGCTACCATGATTCTTTTACAGACTGCACTTCAAATAAAGCAAAACACACATGAAATGGAATTAAATCTAATTGAATAATGTAGTACTAGCCTCAGTCCATTTCTCCCCAATCAAAAATGTAACAAGTTTTTTAATACTAATTATTAACAACTTGCAATTTGTACAACAGATTTTTAACAACTGAGTTAGGCTACTCACCAGCCTGTAATTTTCAAATTATCTTTTAATTTACTGGGATTACAGATTTTAATATGTGGTGAAGTTTCGTTCCAAACACCTAATGCACTTAATAAATTTTGGCAATACGTGGTTTGTGTATTCTGCACCTGCAGTTCTGCTGAGAAATTATTATTTTGATCCTATTTAGTAGCAGGCCACTTAAACAGTATAAACATCTCTAAACCCAAATAAAAGTCCAGTGGTTCTGTCAAAAAATATGCAAATTTATCTGAGCAAACTATAAGAAGCGTGGATTGGTGGCTTTTGGTTTTGATAAAGTTAAGAGATGACTGAGATAAAGAAGTATTAACAAAGTCCATAAATAGTGTGGATAGGTAACTTTATAAAAAATACTTCCTCTCCCCTCCCTAGCCCATGGGACTTCCCTAATCATATAGAAAAACAAGCAGCATGTTCTCCATGTCACGCAGTGAGACTTCGTGTAGCAGGGATTGGTTGTACCAGAAGATGGCAATCCTCAAGCATTTAAACCCCTGAGACCTCCAGCTCCCCAAAAGGGCCTGACTCTGCAGTCATGAATGACACTGCTGGAAGCAGTTTCCAACTTGGTGGCAAACACAAGCAAATATGAGTGATCACAGGGTCAGGCCCTAAGAGGTCAAAATCTATCCTGATATACCTGATGTTCTTAATAGTGTCATATGCTTTGTTTTTTTCAGTGAAGTGCTCTATTGTGTGCTGAGATGAACCAATATGCTTACAATCAAATGCTTAATTTTAATCATGTGCTTAAATACTTTGCTGAATGAAGATTTATACTGGGGAACAAGTTAATCCTTACATCTCCAATACTTTTTTAAGCTTACCACTTACTACCACTTTTATTATTTGAATGAAGAAGAAAAAATTCAGACTATTGCTAATAAAGTGATTCACAATATCATGTATGTTTTTTCCAAACTCTTCCCAAGTATTTCTTTTCTCTATGCAGCGTAGAACTGAAATTCTAGCCTGTATTTGCAACTTAGTCGTAATAAATGAGGGGTTTTGGTTTAGTTATATCAAGTACAAGGACAAAAAGCAAATTGTGTGACACAGAGTAACTTGTTCATGAAGGAGTTAAAATATTCATCAACAGGAGCACTTCAAAAATACAGGAAATCATTTAGCTGTAGGCTTATGTGACATTTACAACAAGCATGTATATTTTGAGATAGTTGACAATGACATCTTTATGTTTTTTTTATCAAAGCTTCCATCTTACAATCCCCTTTGGTCCTGAGTATTGTTAAAAATGTGCCAGGGTTATGGCTGTTCATACCTTTCCTCTTCTAAGTGGTGCAATGATCAGAGAAGAGCAAAGTTTTATGATCCCTTCAAGGTATTTGAAAATGACACTAAATGACGTTTATAAAGATTTCTAAAAGTCAGAAGAGCCTTATTTTCTTTTTGAAGGCTTTTTCTCATCCTTTTGAATTGTGTTATATACCAATTCCTCCACTCTCTTTCTAGAAAAATACAAAACATAAGTTTCACAGGTCCCATAAATCTACTGACGGCACTTCCAGATCAGCCATTGTGGACTTTTTTGAGTAATGGCTTTTCTTAGAAAGATGAAACCAGTTTAGAATGAGGCATCGGTACACGTAATTCTTCCTGGGACTTGCAAGATTCTGAGGAAGGAGTTACGAGAGGGTTATTTTCTTCTGAACTCTTGCAAATGAACACAAAAGTTCAGTTCACACTGTGGCTGAGGAGGTGCCATTCTGACTGCAGCTATTCCAATCTGTTGACTACACACTGTAGTTGTGCTGTATGAGATGTGCCTCTGGAAGCCTCCTATCAAAAAACCTGATTGCATCGTCTTTTTTAAGCACATGAATAATTCCATTTGCTGAATTACTTTTGTGATGAAAGTTATCCAGCTGGAAAAAGGCTGAATTCCAAAGGAAATGTGTTAAAAATCAAAGGGTGAAACTCCCATTCACTTTAATGGGAACAAGCTCAGGCTCATAAGTGATGCTTTATGGACATTTGCAACATGTGAAAAGTTGCAGGGAAGAACATTCAATGACAAAATAACCATACTAATTGCTGGTTCCAAAAATCTCATCTTAACTGATTTTGCCTAAAAAATAAGAGAAGTGAGGTAATTTCTTTCAGAATAAAGATCTGTTTAAAGAAAACCTTGATTACAAAATTAAAAAATCTAGAGCAAGACAAGAATGATACTACTTACTAAGTGTGCTCCCTCTTCCTTTTTAACTGCTATTCATAATTGCAGAAAAATAGAGCAATATATCTCCCAGAAAAAACAAAATGGTCCATGCATTACTACAGAAAAAGAATGGAGACAAGCAATTTTAATAAGATTGTGTCTCATTGTCTATGTGTGCACAAACCTAAACAATATTCACAGAGAAAGAAGCCAGAGAACACAACTTTTTTCCTAGACATACATCCTTCAGGTTCAAGCACAAAGCTCAGGAGAGAACAACTTCTAACCTCTCATTGGGTTGTCATGCAGGAAAAGACGTATGCTTAGAGTTTACCTCTTTCCTACCTAATGCACTGCTGGCAAATCTTAGCACAATGGGAAAAGTGCTCTGCAAGCAGTTACAGATTACATCCTAGCAGGAACGTGAGTTCCCAACTCAATCCAACCTGAGAGCAACGTAGACTGAAAAATTACAGCATAGCTGCCTTGACTCACACATATATAATATTAATCTGATATTGCAATTATTATTACTCTATGATGTGGCATAAGAAATTATATTAAACAGGCACCAGGTGACAACTAGCTGTGAAAATCTGTAATAAGGAACCAGTAAGATCCATATCAGAATAATTTTCAAGATGTGTATTCTTCTCTTTTAGATTGAGATGACAAAGAATCCTCAGTATCAAATAATATATATTGCTTTTGATCTTTTAATTAATTCCAACTTGCAGGAGAGAAAGATGGAAGCAGAAAGCAGGAAGCTTTCTTTCCTGCTCTGTAGCTACTGCTGGTGGCTTTAGCAATAGTCAGAAACAGGGTGACATGCTGAGGTTTATGACAGTAACTTTGTCTCCCTCTTACCAAATAAAGTTGCTTTTCAAGGTGGCAGAAATGATCTTGCATGGACTCTGGGGCAAGGTGTTGTTAGGACAAGTGTGTTGATAAATAAAAAGGGACACAGAAGAGACATCAGTATGGACCAAATAGCTGTTTGTCAGAATGATCCTGCTGGAACATCAGGAGTTTGGCACAACTTAGATCAGTCTATAGAGTCTCCAAATTGAGTCAAAGCCAAAAACGAGATTAAAAGAATGTCCCTTCTCATCATCCACCACTCCTGGACTACACTGCATTCAGTTATTACAAAAACAAACCCCCCTCCAAATCCAGTTCTTTTATCTTTTTAATTATTTTTTTATAGGCAAGTTCACTAATACACTCCCGGCTGTGGGAAATATTACAAGGACAGTAATCACTGCACCACCTGAAGTAAATTTTATCTGGTGACTTTGATACTAGCAAAAAAATGAGTTTTCCCACCCTACGTGCCTACTCAGAAAAACTAACTCTGTGGGCGCAAAGCTACCAAGACTCTCAAAGAATCTACTGAGGTTTATTGAGGAACTGCAAGATAGCATTATGTTTTAAACACTTTTGTGACTAATTTCTCACTTCCAGAAAATCTAAATAACTGCAGTTTCTGTATGTCTTTTTGAATTAGCAGAATGTTATTTCACAAATACTTGATTGTCTTAACACTGTTTGCTGGAGTTCAGACATAAAAAAAAGGGATTTTGACTGAAAATAAGCCGTTATGATAATGAATAGACTCACCCACAGGAAAAACATACTGATTGACTTAATAGATAACTGCCAGTCAATTTCCTTGTTCCTTTGTTGGGGATGTTTTTAACTTCAAATAAATTGCATCATTATCTCTACCAGTAAAATGTAAATTCCATCTCAGTTTTGATAGAGATCATCAATACAGGAAAAGAATTACTTCAATGCCTATTGCGCTGATGGATTCTTAGAGGCTGTATTTTTATAATGATACTGTAAATTTTTTATCAGTTTCCTTACTGAGGTCAGCACTATTTATAAATGCTCAGAAAACACAAGAAAGCATGGCAGTAACAATATATAGAACAGGAGCACTAGAAATTAAATGGTAATATTATCACCTGGTATTTATAGTTATATTCTCAGCAACTCACCTGTTACTAGTGGCTTTCTAATATTAGCCTGCCTAGCCTCTGAACCAAGAAGGTACTGCAGCATCTCTACAATTTGGCTCAGGCCAAGCTTAAAATGAGACACAGGACTAGGAGGACTGAGTTCAGGCATAGACAAATAGGAAATTGTTATGGGCAGCAGACTGCTGACAATGATGAAATCCCAATAACTCTTTGAGCTCCATCCTCCTTGGCTGACTTCAACCACCAGTGCACCGTGCCCCACACACTGGCAGAGCTGAGCAAGGGAGGACTGGAAGCTCGATGAGTCCTGCATTGCCTTACCACTTTGACCAGTGGTGTTATATAGCCTCAAAGGAACTCCATACTTCTGAGCCACTCATCCTCCAGTGGCAAAAGCCAGTACTGCCTTTCTTACTGCAAATTATTAACCTGCTCTTACTGAATTCGTTGATGAATTGCAGTCCATTTTATAAATGCAAGATAACGAGGTACAGACAGCTTGACAGAAGCCATGTAGTCAATGTTAGCACAATCAGAACTATAATTTCTTTCCTAACTCTATACTTATTCTCTGAGATTAGAGTTTCTCATACAGGAAATAAATAAATACCTAAGGTTTGAGTAGACAAAGTTTTACTTCTTATTTTAAAAGAAGTATATCTGTAATTCTTTATCATAGCTTCAAATGTTTGCATGGAATGCACAGAATTTTTCTGGTAGGTTTTTGCAATTTATTATGACATTTTACCACCTCACCTGAAGTTACCTGGAACTTGCACAGAAAGACATTTGAATGTACACTCTAAACACAAAAGTCCTTTTTGTCTTCTACAAACAATTCAGTTAATTGCAATAAAAAGCAACTAGTGCAAGTTCCACCTGGAATATAAGTGTAAATAGAGAACAAACTTGAGACAAGGAGAAACAGTGTCATATGTATGTGATTTACGACAGCAAGGTTCAATGCTATCACTACAGTAATTTATTTCAAGCAACCACTTTTAATTCAACAGTGGTTAGGGTCCAGTTCTGGTAAACAGATCAGTAAAGTTCCCTGAGCTGGACACTAATAGACTGCTGGTTTTGGATGATCTTCAAATCCCCATTTGGATTTGGAGACCCTTGAGCTTTCTTCCACCTGAGTGAACTGCAGCATTGGCCCTTTCTTTGATTTTGATTTAACATTGATTTTGGGTCACGCTTACATCCTAGGCTGTTCCCAGTGGTAATTCAGAAGCTGACTCACAAGTTCTTCCATCATCCCTGCCATGGGGCCAGCAGCCCCTGGGACAGGGGAAAATAAGTAAGAGCAGGGACTGTTCCAGCTCTGCCAGCTTAATTGCTGGAAATGTGCCAGAAGCTTCAGACAACTTCAATAGCAGCCCTTTGCTGATTTGACTTATTTTGACAGAAATGAGCTAGGGAACACGCAGGCAAGCTGCTGTACCAGATCACTGGGAAAGCCTCAGGAGCACAGTAGTGATGAATGGCAGCAACCTCTTCCATCGACACAGGGAAAGCCACAGCTCAGAAGCTGCCCAGTTCAAAACAATTTTGACAATTCATCTTTTCTTATCCAAGGTAATTTTGAGTCAAATGAGTCAAAATGCTGGCTCCTCTGAGAAGGTACAAACCTTAATTCTGCTTTACTGAATTGGAATGTGTTATGCTGGTATAAAAACCTTTAAGCATGTGGATTTTGTAAGTACTTTTTGATCTGTTCACATAGCTAAACAAAAAAGTCTTTTTAAATCTGGCCTGAAGGAACTAGGTGTCCAGCTTGTAATTGATACCTTAGGTACTCTTAAACTCTGACAGAAATCCCAGCCACACCTTCTAGTAAAATCCTCACAATTAAAATATACAAATATACTTCAGATACCCATCTAAACCCATTTCACAGTAATTTTTACCTCTAAGCACATGAGTAGTCCAGTGACTTCAGTACAGCTTAAAGGTTGGCAAGATTAAGTTTAAGAAGTTTAGCCAACTGTATAAATATGAATGGAACTCAAATAAATGCAGCAAATATCAAACCCCTTCATTTTAATGAGTTACAGAAGGAGTTTTGAATGGAAACTCATACAATAAGAAATCGATGCTGTAGCCAGCATTTTTATCTGTTTTGAACTTAAAACTACACCAGTGTACACAGGAGAGTTATAGTCTGCTTTTATCCCAAATACACACTGGTATATGAAACCATTTCCCTTGGGTTTATATATACTGTGTCAAATTCTACAGTGAGAGCCCGATCCAAAACTCATTGAAGTCTGCAGAAATATTCCAATTGATTTCAATGGGCTTTGGAACAGGCCCATATTGACATCCATTCAACTTTATTGAACTAAGCTTTCCTGTGGAGCTGCAGCAGCCACTATGGCCATAATGACTTCAAAACCAAGCTTTAAGGCCACTGCCAGTCAAATACCATCACAGCAAGTAAATTACAGCAGAATGAACTCATTATTATTTATCTAGATTTAAAGAAATGCATGATTTCTGAGCTCACTACTGTATTTTCCAGGCAAAGAAAACTTTGTTTGCCTTTGATCCCTCATAGATTTTTCAATGAGTCACAAACTACTTATCACAGGCCACTGAAATAAGTGTAAGGTTTGCATGAGGATGATAAACACGCTACTCTAAAAAGATGCACAAAAATTAATATATTTGGGAGTTTTTGCTAGCTGCTAGCAGCCAACATCAACTACCTAACTTTTCCTGCCATTAAACTCATATTAAAGTTCCACTGACATCAACAGGAATTAAACATGAGCTTGCCACTTAGGATTTGGCATTCTCTCTTGTCACCAATTCAATTCTTTGCTGGCTTAATGGACAACACACTCTTTTACAATATGTCATCTCACTTGAGACATTCATTTTCCCACATGTAATGCTGTACTTTCAAGGAAACTAGTTCAGGAACAAGGATGTCTGTGTAACATAAGCATAAAATATAAGGGTCTCTTTGCACGTTTTTTATACCCTGGACTGAGATGTTATGGTAAGAAATTTGTTGGGAAAGCCCAAAAGAGATTTTACATTCAAATCCATGAAAAGCATTCACCTATTTGAGTACAGGAGTTTAGTAAACATCAGTGGAAACATTTACTGAGCATTTCCTAAAGCGTACCTAAATACATCTAGACTACAGAGAGAGGGTGCCACTCATGCCTTTTATAGCAGCAGAGGAGGAGATATTAACCTGGATTTTAAAAAGGCATAAAGAAGAGAATTGCATATGCTATTTTGCATGACTCTGAAAACACATAACACTCAACAAACAAGGTCTCAGGTTCTATAATTGTTTCTTTTGCTGATTTGAGCCTTCATTTGACAACATGATCTTAAAGGAATGATTTAGAAGGACTCCTTGCAGTCTTTATTTCATTAACTTTTCAAGAAGCACATGCAAATCATATTCCAACCCCTTTAAAAATCTGTACTAGTTTGGTGCTTCTGGACAACTCATTCAGTGCCTAAAGGTGTATCTATATAATGGCATACCTGATAAATGCCTGCTTGCCCACAGGCTGCCTTAGTTTCCTAAATTCTATGCATTTCATTTTGCCTAAAAGGGATAATTCTCAATTGCCTAAACTTAAGGATTCAAATGACACTCAGCATTCTGCAATCCTATCAAGGAAAGAAATCCCTCTTGTTGCACAGTGCTACTGTTCCATAAAAATCCATCAAAAAATATGGGAATTCTTTAAGTGACGTCATTTGACCTTAAAGAATGACTGTGCCTCGTGTTCAGCCCTGCTGTTCTCACTGGGCAGATGATGGCAATTAGTTTGTTAAAATCCTGAGTCTCTTTATAACCTATGAGAAGGGATGGAGTACACATCAGCAGAGACTGCTGCAGTGTAAAGAGCACTTACACTACCCTGAGAACTAGCAAAATGAATACAAGAATCACACTGACTACTAAGTGCCTGCAGTCCAATTCTTCCTTTCAAATAGTGATTTTGTCCCATCCAGTTGCTTTGAAGCATTCAAGCAATCTGATCTACTGCAATTAAATACCATCAGTATGACTTGAAACCTATGACTCCTACACATTTCTCAGACCTGATGAAAATAACCTAGCCTGTGGTTTCTTCTCTTAAAGATCCTCTCCTTCCCCATTCAGAGATCCAGGTGTCCTCATTTTGCTAGAATCCAGACAAAGGTGCATTTTACAAGTATGCCCCGAGCTGCAGAACTGTTTATAAACCAAGCTATGTTCAATCTATTATGCATGCATCCCCCGCTGGACTATTTGTAATATGACCTCTGCATACCTGCCAAGAGCTGGGATATCAGTTTGGAACCCAAAGCATCTCTCTCCCTCCCCCTTCCCTCTCTGCCTTACAGTGATCAATGAAGGCATCCGCAGTCGAAGCAGTTGCAGGATCACCTTTTCACACTTGCCCTGAGCCGGGATTTTCGCTTGCAGCCCCACGTCCCTGCCCTCTCCATCCTTTCATGCCAGACCGAGCCACCCCGCAGGGCGCTGCGGCCCGGGGCAGCCCCCGCGCACCTCCCCGCGCCGCGCAGCTCCCCAGCCCGCAGCCCCTTTGCTCTGCCAACGCTGCCTTTCTACGCCCAGTTTCTCCTCCCGGAGAAAGGGAAACCCAAGCTCTCCCCGCGCCAGGTGCACCTCGTTTGTTTGTTTTTTGTGGGGAGAGGGGTGGGAAATAAAAATAAAATCGGACTGTATTTTAAACAAAGTGAGCAGCAGCTTCTGGAATGTGCCTGAGAAGCCAGACAGCCGCGGCCGTNCGCCGTGCCCGGCGCTGCCGCCCGCCGGCCCGCGGCACCCCGCAGCACGGGCTCCTGCTCGGGGAAATGGCGAAATAGTGGGAATTAGGGGAGGAGGGGGCAGATCCACCGGGCGATGGTACCTCCTCACAGCTGAGGTGGTGGTAGGTGCCTGCAGCGAGCGGCTCGGAGCGGGACCTCGATTTGTTTTTGGGACTGCAGGCAGTAGTGGCAAATCCGATGAGCTGAAAAAAATAAAAAGCAGGAGGATTTGGGGGTAAGTAAGAGACTGCCCCAAAACTGACACTGCTTTTTTTCTTCTTTTTTGGGGGGTGGGGGG